>ONZH01012888.1:0-58384 GCA_900303285.1 Rhinella marina
AGCGACTTTCCAAATGTTTTCCCTCCCTGTTTTCCTGTATCTATTTAGGGTCCTCCCTATCACACCTCCCAAAAGTTTCTTTGCCAAGTGTTCTAAGCTGATCAGTAAGTTTCTCTGGAAGGGGAGGAGACCGAGGATGGCGGCAAAACTACTGTTTCCCCGTAGAACTGCTGGAGGCCTTGGCCTGCCAAACATATATGACTATTTTTTGGCAAAACAAGTAAACCAACTCTTAGACTGGTGGAAAGGGGACTCTTCCAAATACTGGGTCCAAGTAGCTTCAGTCACAGCTCCCCATAAAGATCTCAAGGCTTTGCTGCTAGCCTCCTTGACTTCCTCCTTTCGCCTCCCCTCAGATATGCCCTATTTCATCCGCGGGGCTATCGAAAACTGGAGAAGCTTCCACTCTCTAGGGGAACAGGCAAATATTCCAATCTCTGCTTTTGCTCCCATAGCTACCTTGGACTATTTGATTCCAGATTTGGGGGTGGGGAATTGGAGAGCATACGGCATTACTCTAGTAGCCCATCTGTACCAAGGTACGGTTCTGCACCCCTTTGAACATTTACATGCTACCTTTAATGTTCCAAATAATGAGGTATTTAAATATCTGAGGCTTAGACATCTACTCTCCACGCCCTTACAGGTGACTGGTTGTAAGCAGCCTTTTGAACTGTGGTCCAGGCCCTCCTCCTCTCCTCCTCCCTTGCGACCGTTATATGGTCTTCTAAATGGCAAAGAGACTTTTGTCAAATCTGCTCCATTCCTCTCCTGGGATATGGACCTCCATATTTCTATCACTAATGCCCAATGGCAGCAGGCCCTACGGCTCATGGCTAAACACTTTACCTGTGTTACTCAGTATAAGTCCTACTTAAAAACTATTCTTCGCTGGTATTACACCCCAGAGAGATTGAGCTATATGTTTCCAGGGGTCTCTCCTTTGTGCTGGAGGGGATGTGGATGTAGGGGGACCCTTATGCATATTCTGTGGGACTGTCCCCTTCTTAAACCGCTTTGGGTAGAGGTGTTCTCCTTGATCTCCACTATTCTGAGCCTGGTTGTCCAACCACAGCCTCAAATGGCTCTTCTATGTATTGGGCTCGACCAACTCCCTGCAGGGGGTAGAGTCAGCACTGCACATATACTCATATCTGCTAAACTGGCGATTGCAGCTAATTGGAAGAGTCCCAACATCCCCCCCATATCGGAGGTCATTAGGAGGGTTAACCTCACATATGTCTATGAACGGGTCCTAGCCATATCCAGACACACTTACCCTAAATTTGAAACCACCTGGTGTCTTTGGCGTAAATCGCCCTTTTCTAACTCCACTGACTGACGTAGTGTACCTTTGCCACTTTCCGGAGTGATAAAGCCCTCCGGATGGTAACCCCTGAGGACTACTTGTGTTCTTTAATTTGGTTTTTGTTGTTTTCTTTGTTTTCTGTATGACACTTGATTTGTGTTATCCAGTGTGATGACCTCTTGTGACAGTATGATATGACTATGCAACTGTATGTTTTATTTGAAAAATTTCAATAAAAACTTATTGTTTGTAACAAAGACCCAAAAGCCCTTTTTAGGGCTATTCTATCTGGCACAAACATACATTTTACTATTTTTGAGGACTTTAAAGGTGGTGAAAATATCGCTAAGTGGCCTGCCATTAACGCCACATGCGCTGCTGCAGCAAGGAGGGACATACACTGTAGGGAGAGAAGCACGCTAGGCAGGGATAGAAATCGCTCAAAAAAAGACCCAAAAGCCCTTTTAAGGGCTATTATATCTGGCACAAAGCAATATTTTATTATTTTTGGGGTGTTAGAAGGTGGTGAAAATAGCACTAGGTGGCCTGCCATTAATGCCACATGTGCTGCTGCTGCATGCTTTAGGATACTCTCTGTATATTATATACCTGACATACTTTGCTATAATTTCTGCTGTTAAGCCCGCAGTACTTCTTTTGCGTCTTGCTGTATAACATTTGCGCAAGGAGGGACTTGTGTAGGAATAGAATTGATATAGGCAGGGTTAGTATCATTGTTCAAAAGACACAAAAGTCCATTGTTAAATCCTTCTGCTTTTTTTTTTTTTTTTTTGGTGGCAAAAAGAACCCAAATGTGACCTGTCAGTAACGCTAGATGCACAGCGTATTACAACCATTCAAAAGTCTATGTAGCTGACATCCATTGTTACATTTAATACCGTTAATTTAGGCCGCAGTTCCTTATTTGCGTCTGCAGTTTAATTTAAGCAAGTAGGGAATTAAACTATAGGGATAGGATTTGGGTAGGTAGAAAGATTGTTTCTGTTCCAAAAAGACCAAAGTCCATTGTGAAATACGTCTGCTTTTTTTTTTTTTTGAGTGGCAAAAAAAACCCCAAGTGTGCCCTGTCAGTAACGCTAGGTGGAGGAGGAGGACCAGAGTGAGGATGTGGAAGAGGAGGTGGTGGACGATGAAATAGCTGACCCAACCTGGGAAGGTGGCAAGCCGAGCGAGGACAGCAGTACAGAGGGGGAGGGATCCGCACCACTGCAACAGGCTGGAAGAGGCAATGGGGTGTCAAAAGGGAGAAGGCAGGCCACGCCAACCAGGCCTGCAACTGTTCGCCAGAGCAGCCCCTTGCGGCAAGCTCCCTTGCCAAGGGTTGGGTGTTCCGCAGTCTCACGTTTTTTTCAGGAAAGTGCTGAATTTAAACGGTTTGCAATTTGTAACCTGTGCCGTACCAAGATGAGCAGGGGCGTAAACACCAGCAACCTGACCACAACCAGCATGATCCGCCACATGGCAGCAAAGCACCCTAAAAGGTGGGCCGAACGCCTGGGTCCACGATCTGTGTCTGTAGGTCGCACCACTGCCTCCTCTTCCCCTCTGTTACCTGCTGTCCAAGACGCAGGCCCAGATGCCTCCCGCCCTGCACTTGGACCTTCTCAGGAACCATCAGCCAGTACGTCCACTTCAATGTCCCAGCGCAGCATTCAAATGTCCTTACCCCAGGCATTTGAACGCAAGCGCAAATACCCAGCCACCCACCCACAGGCCATAGCTCTAAACGCACAACTTTCCAAGTTACTGGCCCTGGAAATGTTGCCGTTTAGGCCTGTGGCCTTTCGCAGCCTGATGGCAGCAGCTGTCCCTCGTTACGCAGTCCCCAGCCGCCACTATTTTTCCTGGTGTGCCGTCCCTGCCTTACACCAGCATGTGTCCAGATACATAACCCGTGCCCTGACCAACGCAGTTACTGCCAAGGTCCACTTAACAACTGACACATGGACAAGCACTTGTGGCCAGGGACGCTACATTTCCCTGACGGCACACTGGGTGAATTTTGTGGAGGCTGGGAGCGAGTCGTACCCTGGGATAGCACAGGTGCTACCCACGGCAAGGATTGCGGGCCCTACTTCCATCCGGATTTCCGCCACCACCTACAGTAGCAGCTGCAACCCCTCCTTCTCTTCCTCCACCTCCTCCTCCACTTCTTCCAATGCAGAATTGCCATCTTGCAGCACCACTCAGACTTCTTTCAGTAGCTGGAAGCAGTGTAGCACAGCAGTCGATAAGTGGCAACAGGCCATGCTGAAGCTTATTTGGCTGGGTGACAAACAGCACACTGCCGCAGAGCTTTAGCATGGCATAAGGGAACAGGCTGAGCTGTGGCTCTCGCCAGTCAACAGGCATGGTTGTATCCGATAACGGCCGCAACTTGGTAGCGGCTTTGGAGCTGGCCAACCTCCCACAAATACCATGCCTGGCCCATGTCTTCAACTTAGTGGTTTAGCGGTTTCTGAAAACCTACCCCAATTTGCCTTAGCTACTGGTGAAGGTGCATCGCCTGTGTGCCCATTTCCGCAAGTCACTGACAGCTTCAGCCGGCCTGGCAATGCTGCAGCAGTGCTTGCGGTTGCCGGCTCACTGACTGCTATGCGACCTGAGCACGCAATGGAATTCCACCTTCCACTTTTTGAGCAGGCTTGGTGAGTAGCAGAAAGCAGTAGTAGAATACTAGCTGCAACACGGTCGACGCCATTCTAGTCAGCTTCCGCTCTTCACAAGCGACGAGTGGGCATTGATGTCTCTCTGTGAGGTGTTATACAACTTTGATGAATCTACACAGATGGTGAGCGGCGATAATGCAATTATCAGTGTAACCAACCCACTTCTGTGTTTACTAAAAAGCTCACTGCTCACAATAAAGGCCGATGCTCTGCATGTGGAAGAGGTGGAAATGGGGGAAGGCCCTACACAGGGTGATAGCCAGACCACCCTCGATTCGTTTTCTCAGCGCCAATTGGAGGAGGAGGAGCAGGAGACGTTTGCCTCCTCTACACAGGGTAGCCATACCACGTTTACACCATCTCTTCGGCGTGGATGGGCTGAACAGGAGGAAGAGGATGAGGAGGATATTGAGAATCATGCTCCTGGTGGGGAGAGCAAAGCCTTGTCTGTTGGGACTCTGGCACACATAGCTGACTTCATGCTATGCTGCCTTTCCCGTGACCCTCGCTTTATACTCTTATTAGGCAAAACCGATTATTGGTTGTTCACACTTCTCGACCCCCGCTACAAAGAGAACTTCCCATCTCTCATTCCGGTGGTGGACAAGTAAAATGTTGCAATACCAGAAGGCCCTTGTTGAAAAATTGCTCCACAAATTTCCATCTGACAACGCTGGCGGCAGAGTACGTAGTTCCTTGGCCACCCGAGGAGGGGAGACGAGGGGAACACACAGCCTGTCCAACAAAGGCAGGGCGACACTCTCCAAGGCCTGGGACAGTTTTATGACACCCCACCAGCACCCTCACCCTGATGAGCAGCCTAGTGTGACAAGGAGGGAAATGTTTTGGAAGATGGTAAAGGAGTACGTAGCTGACCGTGTCAACGTCCTCAGCGATCCCTCTGTGTTGTATAATTATTGGGTGTCTAAGCTGGACACGTGGCACGAACTGGCGCTCTATGCCATGGAGGTGCTGGCCTGCCCTGCCGCCAGCGTTTTGTCTGAGCGGGTATTTAGTGCCGCTGGGGGCATAATTACTGATAATCGCATCCGCCTGTCAACTGACAATGCTGACAGGTTGACAATTATCAAAATGAACAAGGCCTGGATTGCCCCTGACTTCTCTACTCCACCAGAGGAAAGCGGCTTAACATGAAGGAACCTTAAATGTGTCTTTTAGGGTGTATTGAATACACTGTATTATCATGTACCCCTTCCTCTTCTCGTCCTCTTCCTCCTCTTCCTCCATCATATGAAACTGCTTATTAGGCTGCCCTCGAAGTCCACCAGCTGGGCCTGCACCCTAATTTTTTAGCTGGGCAGCTCACCAGCTGGGCCTGCACCATAATTTGTTAGCCGAGCAGCTCACCAGCTGGGCCTGCACCATAATTTTTTTGCCTGTCAGCTCACCGGCAGGCTCTCAACCATAATGTTTTACATGCTCAGCTCTGCTACATGTCACACATATTGTTTCAGACGGTCAGCTAAGCGGCATGTCAAAATTAATGTTTAACATGCTCAGCTCTGCTACATGTCACTTATAATGTTTCAGACGTTCAGCTAAGCGGCATGTCACCCTTAAATTTTTTGTTACGCTCAGCTCGGCAGCAGCGTGTCAACCTTCAATTTGGGACAGTTTGATGAGCAGCAGCGTGTCACCCATAATTTTTTTTAACGTCAGCTCGGCAGCAGCGCGTCAACCTTAAATTTCGGACAGTTTGATGGGCAGCAGCGTATCAACCTTAAATTTAGGACAGTTTGATGGGCAGCAGCCTGTCAACCTTAAATTTCGGACAGTTTGATGAGCAGTAGTGTGTCAACCTTAAATTTGGGACAGTTTGATCGGCATCAGCATGTCACCCTTAATTTTAATAAATAATAAGACGGTCAACTCAGCAGCAGCATGTCTCCCATAATTTTTAACACGGTCAGCTCAGCAGCAGAACGTCACCACTATGGTTTTTGCGTGTCAGCAGCAGGTCATCAATCATAATTTTTCAAGGGTGTATCTGATGCACTCCTTTATGTACAATAAAGGGGGTATTGGAATGCCTGTTCCTTGCAATTTTTGGCAGCCCTTTCCCTTAGTGCATAGGCTTTAAGAGGACTTTTCACCACTCCTGACATGCCTGTTTTAATAGCTCCATGCATTCCCCACGTGCAAACAATTCTGGAACATCTATTCTTATGTCTCTATGTTGTGCCATTCCTTTATTATTTGCACTAGAAGTTATGAATGAATTGCTATTTGCCTTTAGTAAAGGAACAGAGGGGAGGTAACCAGTTAGGGGTGTGTACCTGCACAGACTGACTCTAGCCAATCAGTGCTGCCATGTTCAGACTGTGCAGATACAGACCCCCAACTTGTTACCTCCCCTCTCCTCCCCTCTGTGAAGGCAAATAGCAATTCATTCATAATGTCTAGTGCAAATTATAAAGGAATGGCACAACATACAGACATAACAGTAGATGCTCCAGAATTCTTATTACATGGGGAATGCATGAAGCTATTAAAACAGGCATGTCAGGAGTGGTGAAAAGTCCTTTTTTATGAGTGTCGGAGTCCCACAATTATACCACAATGTGAATGAGGCCCACCTTTATATGATATACCGGTTGTATGGGAGTGCCTCATCCGTGTAATTTTTGGCAGCACTTGCGCTTAACGTACAAGTAAATCTATGTTTCCTAACAATATTTCCTCTAAAATCGATGTTATCTTGGGTTTTGGGGGGGTATTTTTGTCATTCCGTAAAAGTGGCGTAATAGTCGGAAATAAATCAGCTCTGTATTCAACATTTATAGCCAAAATGTGCAGTCTGTTTAAGAGGATACTAATGTCTTCATGCCAATAAAAAGGAAATCTTTAAAGGCTATTACAATTTTAATTTTTATTCTACTGTAGCAAGCCTATGATTTGACTATCCCCAGAAACATGAGAACAATTTATGAAGCTATCCGCCTTGTCTCCCTGCTCTACCTATGATTGCTAGTGCATAATAACTATGTTCACTGACTCCTTGTGCTGTAAAGATATATCATGAAGTGCCAAGAAATGAGATAGTATGTACGGAATTAAGGCATTGCTTGGAAACCCTTTCTAGCAAAGGTGGAAGTGTTATATTGTAAAGGGCAGATAGCACACTCATAGGTAGTTCAATCTTAGAACAATCTTGCCTACAAGCAATACAGTCAAAGTACTGTGCTTTGAAGTATTCTTTTAAATAAACATTCAACATGAATATTTTTCTAGGAAATCTAATAATATCTTATAGTGCAAAACATCATTATTGTGAAAACAGAATCACTTAAATGGCCTGGATCAGAGCATCAAAGGTGGGGGTAGAACCTCTGCTGCCTGTCAAGTCCAACACCAGGAATGATGTTTTTAAAGGCAATGCATGACCTATTTCTTTGAATAATAAAACAGGTAGTGATACATATATATTTTTAAATATATTTTGTATATTTCTTTTATTGTCTGTACATGATTAGAAAGGTGGCCATATATCCTGAGCTGCTGTTAACAGCATCCAGAGATATGCTTTGCAGCAGCCATAAGCACCATAATACAAAAGAAACTTGAGATGTTGAGATTGAGTTCTATGGGAGAGTATTTTAGACATGCTCTGTAACCTCTACAGAGGTTAATGTGCTGAACTGAGTAGATTATCTTTTTGACCATCACCTATTGTAAATAATGGGATCCTGTTATCTATAGATAGTTGTCATCTTTCATTGTAATCCTGCCTATGATGATAATCAGACGACTACGAGAAAGTGGTCTGTACACAACAAGTGTCAATTTATTCAGGGCTCAGTGACCAGAGTCATGTTTGAGTTTTAGGATTTTTTTTTTTTTTCAAAAAATATAATATCACCACTAATTTTTAAATGATATGTTTAACATAAAAACTTTATTTAATTAATAATAATAAAAACTTATTGTAATCTGAGGAAGGGGCCGGTTCAGCCCTGAAACGCGTAATTGTATCAATAAAGGAAATTTCTTATACTTAATTGTGTCCTTGGAAAAAGAAGTCCTCCTTCGCCTTTTCTTTGGTCCCACATTTGGATTTCCCACCAGGCCAGGGCCCTGGCCATGATACGGTTCAGCATCTGAAGTGGAAAAGCTAAAGTACATTATATGCCTTCTGTGTGTTGCGCCTCCAGTGCAACCTAACCAGATTAGTACCTGTCACCTGGGCACCCTTCACTTGCCTTATGGTACTTCCTACATGTGCTGTAGCATCAATGTAATATTCAGCTAAACACAAAATCAATAGAATATTGATTAGCCCAAAAGGGAGGTTTCTGCTAAGGGCTTGTTTACATCACCATTATGGATTTTGTTATTGTTTTCCATTATAACATGGTTATAACGGAAAATAATGGAATCCATAAGACGGAAATCAAAACGGAAGCCTTTCAAGGGGTTCTATAGTTATTTAAGACTGATGATCTATCCTCTGGATAGATCATCAGCCTCTGATCGGCGGGGGTCCGACACCCGGGACCACCGCCGATCAGCTGTTTGAGAAGGCAGCAGCGCTGCAGGAGCGCCGCGGCCTTCTCTGTGTTTACCGCAGGCCCAGTGATGTCACGACTAGTATCACTGGCCCGGGCGGGGCTAAGCTCTGTTCACTTGAATGGAGCTTAGCCCCGCCCAGGCCAATGATACTAGTCGTGACGTCATTGGCCTGCGGTAAACACACAGAGGAGCGCCGCTGCCTTCTCAAACAGCTGATTGGCGGTGGTCCCGGGTGTCGGACCCCCGCCAATCAGAGGCAAACACACTTAGCTGTTTTCATATATATGACATTTAATTTATTCAAATATATTTCTAGTGTTCCATTAAAAAAACAGGATCAAGCACTTCTGTTTGGTTCAGGCACTGGAAATCCCACTGATCAAATTTTTATGGCACATCTAGGTCAGATGTTATAAAAGCTGGCCTGGATGTGCCATAAACATTGTCTGCTGGTGCCCTTATTGCACCTTCAAAGACTACAATCCCCACAATCCCTATCTTTCCTGCTGTGAGTTAGTGCTTGTTCATGAGTGTCCGCAAATAGCAGGTAGTAGGCAATATATGGGCACCAGCTGTTTGTGCACCACATCATGCATGTGAACCCATTCACTTAAATAGGTCCAGAATATGGAAGGTGTAGTGCAGAACAGAAGCACAGATCTGACCACGGAAGAACTACAGAGACCCCGGGCTCCCCATAGCGCTGCTTATTGTGGCCTGGACAAAGTAACCAAAGCAACCTGACACCACACCTTGGTACAAGTCGGTATTCATAGCTGAACATAATTACACATGTGTGAAGCCTTGTAGTACCTAGAAAACTGAAAGAGGCCAAATCCCACCAAGACTTTTGGGATAGGAGAACGGAGTTAAACATAAAAGCCTGCAGGTTGAGAGGAAAAAGGAGGGGGTAGGTATATGGGCATAGTTTGTAATAAATATACAAAATGTTAAAGGATAAGACAGTATACATAATTCTTCCACCCCTTCCAGGATATAAATGAAAGTCTAATCTCTGTATTTGCTTCTGGATACAATACAATAGAGGAGTGTAGTTTAAACTAAATGGGTCTGATGCAGTTGGGCTTATTTTGAGGCAATATGAGACTTAGAACAAGGAAACCGAAGCTCATATCCCAAGGAGCTTACTGTGGAAGATGCCATGTTAACTCAAGAGCCTGGCATTTGTTGTGATTTACTTTGAAGTTTGAAAGCTCCCTAAACCTCTCAAAAAGTATAAGGATGGCAGGGAAAGCCCTATTTGGGTTGGTAAGAGTCAGTAGCATGTCATCTACGCATGAAATATGACTAATTTAGGCATATTTCAGCTTGATAAATGACTGCTAAAGAGTTCAGAAATTCTGTTATCGTTTATGATCATTCTAGGGTTCCCAAAGGTGTTTCTTTGGGCCATATATTATACAGATTCTTATAAAATGTGGCAAATTCCGCACAATGTTCTCCGTCATCTCCTTACTATGCCCTGAGGAAGTGCAAAGCCGCCGAACACACACCCATGACCTCGCCTTCCTGACAAGAAAATAAACTACCTTCCCACCTTTGTTGCCATGAACAACATAGTAGTGTTTAATACACATTCATTTGGCCGCTATGTGGACATTAAAGACCTCTAAAAGCCTGTGACGGAGACAGACAAGAGCTTAATGGTCCCTAACTGATAGGGAGCATTTGTGCCTGCTTTCTACCCAACTTATTTGGGATAAAACATCTGATATTGTCTGGTGATGTTTATTAACATAGGAACCTAGGACAATTAATTTCCACGTATAAAGACCTTGTGTATCCCCCACTGTGTTGCGGACAATGTTTCATTCTAGGTATTCAAATCAAAGTAGGACTGCAGTTTAGTAGAGATGGATGTGTCAGAGGAGACCTTTGTTAGTGTTTCGTTTAGCCTCCATGTCTTTTCTCCCATAGCGACATCCAGCAAGGGAAGGAATAGTGCACTATAGTTGTAAATGTTATTTTGGGTAGGCAGCGGCCACTAAGAAACGAATAGTCTATCTGTTGATACAATTTGTGCATGTTGGAATAAAAAGTGAAGTTCTGGGAGTCTGCGTGCAGAGTCCTCCATATATTGTTCAATTGTAGCTCTGACAGACATGTCTTTGATCCCCAAAAGGCCCTATATGAGATAGCTTAGTGCCATGAAGAGGAGTCACACAACAGGTTAAGGACTATGTTGAAGTCCCCCACCTATTAAAACTATTCCCAGCTCTGGTAGATGAATTTAAAACACTTTAATGCAAGTAAACATGAAAAACACTCCAGTAAAATCGATTACATATTTCAAATGGGTGTGGTTTTAATCATAACATACTATGGTAAGACCAGTGATGAGCGAACTGGGTTCAACCTGCTGCGGACAAACCCAGTTTGTTCATGTACATAACTCATATTCCTTCCTGATCCCTAGCTCCATACATTCCTATTATGTATTGCCTCTGATGAAACTCTTTCAAGATGGTGGTGGGTAACGCAAGACTACAGTAATCTCATGCAGCACTGTTTTAAGTAGAGGTGCATATTTTAATTCATTACATTGCAAATCCAACTGTGGATTCATGGAAACATGCCACAGTCATTAACAAATCCATGTTCGGATTCGTAATGTAATACATTAATGCATGTGCCACTACTTACAATAGCAATGCATGCACAAGATTACTGTAGTCTTGCGTTACCCGCCGCCATCCTGAAAGAGTCTCATCACAGGCAATAAGTTATAGGAATGTATGGAGCTAGTGATTGGGAAGGAATACGAGTTATGTACATGAACCGAATTCACTCATCACTAGTTAAGACCATACCTGGTCGAAACGTGTAAGCAATTTTACTGGAGTGTTTTCCATGTGTGTAAAAGAGTTTAAAATTCATCTACTGAACTTGGATTTTTCTCTGTTCATGTTTCCTTGCTGCTCCAGCAATCTCCTGACACTGGCATGAAAGAGGGAGTCAATTGAGCTCACACACATGTATGTTTATCTGCAATCCCTGTGTCATGTATCACTCCTCAAGCCCTGCACTTGGCACAACACAATGTATTAGTTTTAGCCGTTGCTTCTTCATGTAGTTCAAAGTAGAGAATTTATACATTGAACTATATGAGAGAATTTATGCATTAAAGGGTTTCTGTCACCAGTTTTTTCAGTATGAATCAGGCTGACATTAGAGATGTGCTAATGTCACCTGATTCCAAATATATATCTGTTTTATTTACTGGTGCCCCCATTTTTATATAAAATGAACTTTTATTTTATGCTAATAAGGCCTCTAGGTGCAAGGGGCGTTACCCCTGCACGTAGAGGCTCTGTTGATTGACAGGCCCAGGCAGAGAAGAAACATTCCATTCACCATAGCTTGCAAGGACCTTCAATGATGTCATGACCATGTGATCAGTCACATGGTTATGATCACACAAACAGCCTGTCTCCTCCTAAACCATGTGACTGATCACATGATCATGACATCATTGAAGGTCCTTGCAAGCTATGGTGAATGGAGTGTTTCTTCTTTGCGTGGTCCTATCAATCAACAGAGCCTCTAGGACCAGGGGTAACACCCCTTGCACCTAGAGGCCTTATTAGCATAAAATAAAAGTTCATTTTATATAAAAATGGGGGCACCAGTAAATAAAACAGATATATATTTGGAATCAGGTGACATTAGCACATCTCTAATGTCAGCCTGATTCATACCGAAAAAACTGGTGACAGAAACCCTTTAAGCTATATGATCAAAGAAGAGTGTTTATACTTTCAGGTACATGCACACAAGATATTGTTTCTCAAGGTTTAGAGTTCCTATTTTCAAGCCCTTAGTAAAGTTTTGTGCCCCTCAAACAACACAGATATTGAATCCCTGTGGTTTTTAATTGGCGTATATCTACAACACAACTGCTTGATCCAATTTTCAGATCTATGCCAACTCCACCTGAAAGAAAACATACAGTACACTTTAAGGTAAGAGGTGATTACAGATGTCAGGGAGCTGTTTTACTACAATGGCAATTCACTAGAAGTCTAAATTTAATTTAGAAGTCATGTTCATGAAGATCATGCTGGTTTGTGCTCTTCTCTTCTTTTTCAGTGGAACATCAACGTTAGACAGAGACCCTTAAAAACTGTTTTTTGTAGTGCACTTGGAGCATCCAATACCCGCTGTTATGGTTTTGATTGAATTTCATGTGTGGTTATATTTGGCATTCACTCTTACAGATTTTCAGCCTTTAACCTAAAAATAGAACAAGTAAGACATGTTAGCAAATAGCTTGTAACATACAATGTTAAAATGAAGTTTCATTTAAGATACCGCAAGGACATCATCTAAAATCGTCCAGGAATTTATTGGAAGTTAAGGAGATGTATCAACTCAAACACAATGATAAAGTCATTATGTACAGTAAACATATGATAACACAATGAGCATTCTAATTTATATAATACAAGCTAGTTTGCAAGTATTGTTGGTTTCAAAAATAGTGTGTCACCCAGATTTCCATTATGAAAAGGAGGACCTCTCTTTTTTTCCAGTGCTGATCAATATGTTAAATAGTTCAACAAAGATAGTAGCACATGTTGTGTTAACACAGTATCTTGATCTTACAATATCTTTATATATATATATATATATATATATATATATATATATATATATTATACTGTGTATATATATATATATATATATATATATATATATATATTCTCTTTTGTACGCATTCGCTAAGTAGGGTGTCCTATAAATTATACGCTATTCTACATATAATTTAGTTACTCTATACGCTGTCGCGTACGAATTCAATTCAGCAATGCAGACTTTTCCCTGGTAGTTTCTCTGTACGCTGTTGCGTACGAATTCAATTCAGTGATGCAGACTCCTCCCTGGTAGTTCCGCCCCTTTCTCCAGCGCGGGAGGATGACGAGGCAACTCAGGAAATTAAGTTGCGCATTTGTGCGCCTCATCCCTTTTTCCCCCTTTTCAGGTTATTTGGGGAACCCCTTGAAAGAGGGTTTTTTAAGGAACCTTTGCTGTTTTTTTTTACCCAATTGGATTACAATTTTACCTATGTGGACTACAACTTGCGACTGAGTTTGGGACTCTGCTCCAGTTCTATGACAAGCATCAGAAGAAAAGAGACTTAAACGTGTCCATGAGCATACTAGGTAGGTGATATTTAAATTTTTTATATTATACCTATAATAATGTATTTGCACTTTACCATATAAATGTCTCGAATATTCGCTCTGCCTCTGAGGAGTGCACGCCGCGGCCTCTCCTCGTACGTGCCTGCGTATTACGTAATCGCTTAGACAATAGTACGCTGAGATTCGTAAGCTATTTGTACGCTCATACGTACGTCTTCTAAGAAGTTGCGTACATTTTGTAAATGAACGTTCGTTATTAGTGAGCGAATGTTCGCTAATAGCACATAATGTATATTTTGTACGCAAATACAACAAATCTATTCGTCGAATATACGAAGTTTAGGAAAAGTTCGGCAAATGTTCGGCGAATAATTTTTTGAATCATTCGCTCATCTCTAATATAAGAAAAAAACACTGGCAGCACAAAAAAACCACAAAGTCGAGGTGCACGCCCTAGGTCCGACAAAGACCATCCACAAACAGATTCAAAAAATAGGCAGCACTCCCTTATAAAATAAAGCAAAAAAATACTTTATTTACCCATGCTGTGGGACCGCGACGTTTCGGCTCAGAAGAAAGAGAAGAAAGGCTCTAGTGTTGAGCCGAAACGTTGTGGTCCCACAGCATGGGTAAATAAAGGATTTTTTTGCTTTATTTTATATGGGAGTGCTGCCTATTTTTTTGAATATATATATATATATATATATATATATATATATATATATATATATATATCATAATGGAGAGGGAAAATTCCTATAGGGAACTGAAATACTATAGGGCACTGCAAACAGAAAGTCGACCTCTGGTTATGCACAGAGCAGAAAAAATGTTTTGTTAAATATTTGAAACTAATAGAATTTTATTATGCAATTTTACATTATTCATAACATTTTTACCTTTATGATAGATCCAAACCTAAAGAGGTTATCTCAGATGGTCTTAGGTCTATTTTTTTCTTTTTCCAGAACAGCCCATGGGCAAGTGTGGTGCTCTTTCTTGAAATAAAAAGCATATTTTTTTTTATCTCTAACCACCCTTTTAAATACCACAAGGAATAGAGATATTTTTTATGCATTAAGACATTTTGAGTTCACACAAATTAGTCTCTCAAGCATTGCATAAGAGGTAAAATAGCATTTAAATGAAACTATTGATGGCCTGGCTGCAGTTTTCATAATGGTTGTGTGTGTCATTATCTTCCCCTGCATCCTGTACTGATTTGTAGACATTATGTCCCTATTGCAGCTATCCAAGCTTTATGTTCTATTTGCACAGCTGCTGAATTCAAAGCAAGTCCATTTCGGGTTATTCGTGTCCTAAAAATAAAACAATTATATTGACTGAAAAATCTATGATAAAATGACTTGTATCTCATATAAGCCATCTAATTAATTTTACACACACACAGGCTTTAGCCCTAGCAAGCGGCCTTGAAGTAAAATCAATGGCATCATGTTTAAATAACACAGCAAAAAATCTGTACAGTCTATTATGAACTCTGAAAACAAGTGACTTTAAAAGGCCAGGATTTAATTTCACTTTTCATTAATATCTCTCTTTTTTGGCAATCTTTTAAGTAACTTACCAAATAGCATTACCATTGGCAATTTGGAAATGCCACTGACTAAAAATAGAAAACTGCCCGTCATGGAGATTCATTATCCGCATACAGTACTTTGGTGTTGCAGAGGATTGTGGGAATTTTTGAGCATGCAGGGAATTGTAACAGGGATTTTCTGAACATTGAGAATCTGAATCAATTAACAAAATGGGTTTATAGTCATTAAAAGAAAAAATTGCCTTTTTCTGTGCTAATGTGAAAATGACTTTTTGCCTTCAAAGGAAGAAGTTTGGAATTAAAAAGAGAGATTGAAATGATTAATTTTGACCTAAAGCTTTATTTGCTCATACTGAAATTTAGTAAAGATGGTATATAGGCAAAATAGAACAAAATTATATTTTGCAGAAAACAGTATTTTCCGTTACTGTACATTAAGCTTTTTTGCTACAAGTCATGTCAAAAAGAGACAAGTTATAGTTGTGCATGTATTCTAGAACTAGGACAAATAATGGTTAATCCAGGGGCATAGCTAATGGCTTATGAGGCCTGGTGCCAAAATCTAGCTTGGGCCCATTTCTGACAAAACTAAGACCCCCAAATGCTGCTACAGTGGTGTCATGTTAACCGAGACCAGTGGAGAACCTTAGGACCCCAGGGTAAAGGATTTAACAACTGACTGCATGTCACATACATATCCATAGTGTGTATAGATTTGCTTGTTATCTATATGCAGATTTATTTATTATTTTTAAAAAGATTTAGTATTTATTTAAAAATTTAATTATTTTCTCATATATGGAATTTATTATGTATGGGTTTATTGGTTTAATGATATATGTATTTATTGCCTGCCATGCTGAGTAGTCAGTCCTCAGGCTGTGTTGACATCAGTACTCGTATTTCTGTTCTTCTGCTCCATTATAAGAGGCAAAAAAATTAAGATAATGGAAACACTAGACATGTCTCATGACAGACATGAACACTTGCTGAAGGACCCTATTGATTATAAAAGGGTCTGTTAGTTTCCATCATGCGGCTCTGCTTTTTTCTTGACATAGCATGGCAGGCTGCACAACTCTGTCTAACATGTTTGTTGGAATCTGTGACGGAGGCACCTAACAGATGTTAATGTGGCCTCAGCATGATAGATATATACAGTTCACTCAGTGGCCTGTAGCTGCCATTTTACTAGCAGTAGCTACTATTGCTGATCAAGACTTACAGGGTTAGGAAGGTAAGCACTACCAAAGGCTGGTTGAGGGTCAGGATACCACAGAAGATGAGATGCTAGCCTTGAGTTTATTGGGGGTTGAATTGCCCAAAATGCTTACATATACCTTTAAAATTCATTCCAATTCCTTTTCTGCCACTGCTCAGGTCTCCTGCTGCATCTCCGTTTGTATGTATGTTAGATGACTATCAATAAAGCAAGCTAACCGGTCATGAAAGGCATTGGTGTGTCATCTATTGTGACATGATTTAATATAGTAGGACAAACTGGTTGACCACCAACTAACGTTGTGTATGGTCCCAATTTGCTTGAGCAAATTGAGCTTCAGATCACAGATCCAAAGTCGATTTGTTCAAAAACTTTGATGTTAATGGTGTCTCCATACATCATTAAAATGTATTGCCTCCGTGGAGCCAAACTTTGTCTCACCTGAAGTCAAGACTTTGGTAAATTACTACTGTATTCATATCTGCGTATTTAAAAACAATTTAAAATAGGAATCCGAAGTGCGCTTTGGTACTGGCTGGTACCTTAGTAACATAGTAACATAGTTTATAAGGCCGAAAAAAGACATCTGTCCATCCAGTTCGGCCTGTTTTCCTACAAGTTTATCCAGAGGAAGGCAAAAAACCCCTGTGAGGTAGAAGCCAATTTTCCCCACTTTAGGGGGAAAATTCCTTCCAGACTCCAATCAGGCAATCAGAATAACTCCCTGGATAAACGACCCCTCTCTAGTAACTATAACCTGTAATATTATTATCCTCCAGAAATACATCCAGGCCCCTCTTGAACTCTTTTAGTGAACTTACCATCACCACCTCCTCAGGCAGAGAGTTCCATAGTCTGAATGTTCTTACCGTAAAGAATCCTCTTCTATGTTTGTGTACAAACCTTCTTTCCTCCAAGCGCAGAGGATGTCCCCTCGTCACAGTAACAGTCCTGGGGATAAATAGATCATGGGAGAGATCTCTGTACTGACCCCTGATATATTTATACATAGTTATTAGATATCCCCGTAGTCATCTTTTTCTAAAGTGAATGACCCCAATAGCAGTGTACTGTCCTCTTCTGTGTTAATTACTTTACAGTTTAGTGTCATCTGCAAAAATTGATATTTTACTGTGCACGCCTTCTACAAGGTCATTAATAAATATATTGAAGAGAATAGGGCCCAATACTGACCCCTGCGGTACCCCACTAGTGACAGTGACCCAATCTGAGTATGTACCATTAATAACCACCCTCTGTTTTCTATCACTGAGCCAGTTACTTACCCACATACAGACATTTTCTCCTAGGCCAAGCATTCTCATTTAATATACTAACCTTTTATGTGGTACTGTGTCAAATGCTTTAAAGAAGTCCAGATATACGACATCCATTGATTCATCGCGGTCCAGTCTAGAACTTACCTCCTCATAGAAACTGATTAAATTGGCTTGACATGACTGATCCCTCTCGAAGCCATGCTGATATGGAGTTATTTGCTTATTTTTATTGAGGTACTCCAAGATAGCATCTCTTAGAAAACCCTTAAACAGTTTACCCACGACAGATGTTAAACTTACCAGCCTACAGTTCACAGGCTCTGTTTTTGGACCCTTTTTGAATATTGGCACCACATTTGCTATGTGCCAATCCTGTGGAACACTCCCTGTCAGTATAAAGTCCTTAAATGTCAGAAATAAGAGTCTGGCAATGACAATACTTAATTCTCTTAGGATACGGGGGTGTATGCCATCCGGTCCTGGCAATTTGTCTATTTTAATCTTTTTAAGACATCACTGTACTTCTTCCTGGGTCAGACAGGGCACTTTTAAAGGGGAATTTACTTTTATATTCTGCATTTCATCTGACAGTTTATTTTCCTCAGTAAATACAGTGGAGAAAAAGATATTTAGTAGCTTTGCTTTCTCCTCATCGCTCTCTGCAACTCCCCCCTCATTACTCTGTAAGGGGCCGACACCTTCAGGTTTATACTTTTTACCATTTATATAATTAAAGAACATTTTAGAATTAGTTTTACTCTCTTTGGCGATTAATCTCTCGGTCTCTAGTTTGGCTGTTTTTATTTGTCTTTTACATATTCTATTTTTTTCTTATAGTTTTTCAATGCTTTCTCGCCACCCTCCTGTTTTAGTGATTTAAATGCTTTCTTTACAGTTCTATTTATCCACATTGTTTTTTTCTTGTTCCTTAACCTTTTATTCCCATAAAGTATGTACCTCTCACAATTAGATATTAAGATACTTTTAAAAATCTCCCATTTTGTGGCTGTATTTTTATTTTTGAAGACTTTGTCCCAGTTAGTTAGGACTATGGCCTCTCTAAGTTGGCTAAATTTAGCTTTTTTGAAGTTTGGTATTTTTGTTCCTCCCTGAAGAAACGCTCTTTTTAATGACAATTGGAAGGTTATTATTTTATGGTCACTATTTCCCAGGTGTCCTCCAACCTGCACATCTGTTTTTCTGTCAACTCTATTGGTTAATACTAAGTCCAGTATGGCCGTCCCTCTAGTCGGGTCCTGAAACAGTTGGGAAAGGTAATTGTCTTTGGTTATTGCCAAGAACCTGTTTCATTTATGAGATATACAGGTTTCAGTTTCCCAGTCTTTATCTGGGTAGTTGAAGTCTCTCATAATAACGACCTTATTCTGATTTGCCGCCTCGTCTATTTAGTTTAGAAGTAGATTTTCTGTGGACTCTGGTATATTGGGTGGTTTATAATAAACTCCTACTAGTATTTTATTATTGTTTTTGTCTTCATTTATTTCTACCCACAGTGACTCCACATCTTCATGTCCCTCACTTATATCTACCTTGGATTCCTATTTTAAAATGTTTTTAAATACGCAGACATGAATACAGTAATAATTCACCAAAGTCTCTCGCAACTTCTGACGAGATGATGTTTGGTTCCACGGAGTCAATACATTTTAATTCTGTACAGAAACAGCATTAACATCCAAGTTTTTACGCAAATCAACTTTGAATCTATGATCTGAAGCTCTACTTACTCAAACCTAGTCCCAATCAACAGCCTGTTGTGGTGCTGCGGATCCCTCCCCCTCTGTACTGCTATCCTCACTTGGCTTGCCACCTTCCCAGGTTGGGTCAGCGATTTCATCGTCCACCACCTCCTCTTCCACTTCCTCACTCTGGTCCTCCTCCTGACATGGTGATCTAACAAGAACCTGACTTAAATGCGTGTCATTCTCATCATCAGCCTCTTGAAGCACTAATTGCCCTTGACTTATTGGCAACTGTGTCTCATTATCATCATGCACCTCGCCAGACACTAATTGCCGTTCCCCACTGTCATCTTCTTTAGACTGTGGATGCTCATGAGTTTGCCCTTGTCCCTTTTCAAGCCGGCTTAACAAGAGGCCCAAATCAAGGAACGGCGATGAAAAAATCTCCTCAGAATATCCGAGTGTGGGATCACTTATTTGCCCAGACTCTGTATGGTGGGAGGAAGGAGGATCAGGGTGAAGATTTGGTTGACCAGACTCCTGGCTACTGAGACTGGAGTTCGTGGAAGAGAGGGTGGTGCTTAACCGACTGGAAGCACTATCTGCTGCATTCCAACGGACTACCTGGTCACACTGGTCTGGCATCAAGAGTGGTGTCTTGCGCCGCCCTGCAAACTGGAACATGAAGCTAGGAGTTTTGGATGACTTTGTTTCTTGTGCTCTGCCAGCAGGCACAGTTTCACCACGCCCAGAGCCATGGCCTCTGCGTGCACCATCAGCAGCATGTCCACTTCCCTGTCCCTTACGGTTCGCCTTGCGCATATTAAATGGTATATATGCAAGTTTGTCACAAGTACAGTAGCTCAGTGTATGAGCAGAAACATTTCACCGAATGTCAGAAATATTTAGGATGCACAAACGTTAAACAGAAGACGCAACACAGGTAATGTCGCCTTGATTAGCGGCAATAAAAATGACACCGGATGTCAGGTATACAGGATAGAGAAACGTTATAATGCACACGCAACACGGGTAATGTTGCCTTGATTAACGGCAGAAAAAATAGCAACGGATGTCAGGTACAGTATGTAGGATACAGTAACGTTATAATGCACACGCAACATGAGTAATGTCGCCTTGATTAACGGCAGAAAAAATAGCAACGGATGTCAGGTATGTAGGATACAGTAACGTTATAATGCACATGCAACACTGGTAATGTAACCTTGATTAAATGCAGAAAAAATAGCAACGGATGTCAGGTATGTAGGATACATTAATGTTATAATGCACACGCAACACAGGTAATGTCGCCTTGATTAACGGCAGTAAAAATAGCAACGGATGTTAGGTATGTGGGATACAGTAACGTTATAATGCACAAGCCGCCCAGGTAATGTCGCCTTGATTATCAGCAGAAAAAATAGCAACGGATGTCAGGTATGCAGGATAAAGTAACGTTATAATGCACACGCAACACAGGTAATGTTGCCTTGATTAACGGCAGTAAAAATGACACCAGATGTCAGGTATATAGAATACAGAAACGTTATAATGCACACACTGTGCAGGTGGTGTTAGGGTCAGGCAAACTTGCGTTATTTTTGCCCCAAAAGAAAAAAAAATATTGCAGCCAGATATAAAAGGACTTAAAAGGACTTTTGGGTCTTTTAAACAGAACAACTAGCCCTGCCTAGCCAAATCCTATCCCTACACTATCTGTTCCTCCTCGCGCAAACGTTATACAGCAGACGCAGCGCAGGCACTGTCGCCTTGATTAGTGGCAGAAAAAATTACAACGGATGTCAGGTATATAGGATACAGAAAGGTTATAATGCACAAGCTGCGCAGGAGATATTAAGGTCAGGCCACCTTGCACAATTTTAATACCCCCCCCAAAAAAAATGTAAAAAATGTATTGCAGCCAGATATAATAGCCCTTAAAAGGGCTTTTGGGTCTTTTCAACAGAAAAACTAGCCCTGCCTTGCGATTTTCTATCCCTACACTATCTGTCTCTCCTTGCAGCAGCTCTCCCTGACTCGGACTGAGCCAGGTCACATGTCAATAGGTGCTATATAGCACCCGATGACACGTTCCTGGCCAGCCAATCACTGTAATGCCAGTAGCCAACATGGGAAACATATTTCTAGAAAAATATAACATATGGGTGCCTATGGCCTTAAAACAAATGTAAGTTATTCTTTAAGTGTTACATTTTGAGATTAGATTTGGAACCTTAGCTGGCTAACCAAGCTTATCAACATTTCCCAGCAAAATACTGTAGCTATCAGTATAATGAAAGACAAAAGTGGCCAGATATCGCTCCCCTAATTCCTCTTTGAATAATGAAAGTGCTAAAATTTGAGAAAAGGAATTTGTGTAGCTAATAATAATGTCTTATAAATCCGATAGCACACTTTTCAAAAAGCCAAAACATGATTACAATTCTAGGATTAAGTCATAGCAAATCAAAGGAATGGTGTGATTCATTTTTCTGTGTATTTGATTGGGGTTTTTAAGTAAATGACATAATAAACCTTTTTTCATTTTTTTTTCAATTTTTCTTTTATTGAAGTGAGAAAAAAATCTGAGTAGTTGATGTGAAAAGATAAGATATATGTAAAGTAATCTTTGCTTCAATGAAAATCTGGTTCATTTTCTTGTGCTAGCACAGTAAGTATAAGCAACCTATTTAGAGTATTTCAACATATTATTTTATACTTATAGTACAGTGATGCAAAACAAAAATATTGAACTGTTTTTAACTATGTACTTAATACTTACAAGCAAAAAAAGTAAAATATTGAATAATATATAAATTATCTAATTATAATTACAGATGGTTGCCTATAAAAATTATCTAAGGGGTAAGTTAGTCAGTGTGCCAAAGAGTTTTGAGTAGTCATGAAATACAAGATTGGCTACTGTACTGTAGCTACAATTTAAATATAAAGCACATAAATCATTTGTGAGTAAGATCTTAACGTTCATAGATATTTAAAAGTAAAAAATACATTAGGGGAAATACACAAAACAGCACATTTATGAAAATTGTCCAGTAGAAAAACTGTTGCCTAAGGCAAGCAATCATGGAACAGCTTTAATTTTTAAAAAACAGAATGAACATGAAATCTGTTCTGTGATTGGTTGCTGTGAGAAACAAAGGCAGCTTTGTTTTACACAATATCATAAAAGTTTGGTAATGTATTTAGCAGAATATGCCAAAACGCTGGCTAAAATTGCATTAAAAAAAAGGATTACATACCGATGAAAATTTATACTGTTTTTGACATTATCTTCACCTTCCTTGACAATTTTGATAAGTTTCTTAAAAAGACTTGTGCCTGGAACAGGTCACACAATGCACAATGCTGAAAAGACTTAAAGCCCTGCAGTCCAGGATTCTGGCTTCAAAAAATAGAGACTTTGTCACTTTTGAGGGTCACTTGCACAAAAAGTGTGCAACTTTCTAATCACTGCGCATTCCATCACTATGGATTTGGAGTGAAAACTTGGCTAGTATTTTTGGCCACAAATCAATTTTGTGACACATTTATGAAATGCAACTTTTTAAAAGTTGCAAAAGAGTGTCAACTTCATGTACCTCGTACCTAGTACCTCGGAACCGAAGCCAAGTTCGGTTTTAAGTTTTTTAAATCAATGCAACTTCGGGAATAACCTTTTTTGGCTCATCGGAGCTCATAAATTCTAATACTGAACGGAGATGATTATTGAGAAGTTTGGAACAAAGCAACTTTGGATTAAGCATCCGAAGCTTGCTTCTCTCAGCTCTAATCAGCACATACATGAAGCGGGCTTTTAAAAGAAGATAAAGTACAGGAAACAGCATCCTATTCAAGTGGAGAATAGTTTCACTTTATTCCATCACCTTGGTACATGCTACGTTTCGGCTTATCCTCAGCCTTTATCAAGCATAACATACACCCTAACATTACAGCCTTAAATACCCTTACACCAGTGACATCATGAGGTTCAGAAAGAGGAGGGGCTGTCAACACCCCAAAAAAACATAAAGTAGATCACAAGCAAAAAACTGCAATAAATATATTGGTATAGAAATAGAGGATCAATAATAACATAGGAAACCATCCATAGATCAATATAATCATATGTTCCTCACCACCATTTCTTTCAAAGCATCCAGGGGAATAATCGGAGGTATGCGCATGCGCAGTGGGCCCCAAACCACGCGGCACCGCCAGCCATAGTATTAGTAGGAAGCGCGCGCCCCTGTCCGGGCCGCTCCACAGTGTCACGTGATCCGGCCCGGTCACGTGTACCGTAGTATCGCGTTGCCCGGCTACCAGACGCTTCCTCCGGAGCTCCGGTCATGTGACAACGCGTCACACTGTCCTGCTCCGATGCGCTTACTCTGGGGTCCGGTGCACTCTCATTATACATCAATTGTATGGCAATAATATGTGTATCAGCAGTTATCTTATAAGTAGATGTGAAATATTCATAGAACATATCGAAGTTCCAAATAGACACATGTCCAGTAATGCTGCATATATATATAATCTCCATACATTGGTCAAATGCATACAGTTCCCATTAGTACCATGGTCCACAATATCTTCTAGACGCATTTCTTATTAATGAAGAGTTACTTAATCTGGCAAAGGCAATCATATGCACTATATACATAATCAATGGGTTAGTCCATAATGTACACTTATTATTAGTTCCATGCAGCAGTTATTGATGTCCTCACAAAAAATTAAATCATCAGCTCTATATGCTATTAATCAATGATTAATAGCATATAGAGCTGATGATTTATTTTTTGTGGAGGACATCAATAACTGCTGCATTGGACTAATAATAAGTGTACATTATGGACTAACCCATTGATATGTATATAGTGCATATGATTGCCTTTGCCAGATTAAGTAACTCTTCATTAATAAGAAATGGTCTAGAAGATATTTGGACCATGGTACTAATGGGAACTGTATGCATTTGACCAATGTATGGAGATATATATATATGCAGCATTACTGGACATTGTCTATTTGGAACTTCGATATGTTCTATGAATATTTCACCATCTACTTATAAGATAACTGCTGATACACATATTATTGCCATACAATTGATGTATAATGAGAGTGCACCGGACCCCAGAGTAAGCGCATCGGAGCAGGACAGTGTGACGCGTTGTCACATGACCGGAGCTCCGGAGGAAGCGTCTGGTAGCCGGGCAACGCGATACTACGGTACACGTGACCGGGCCGGATCACGTGACACTGTGGAGGCGGCCCGGACAGGGCGCGCGCTTCCTACTAATACTATGCTGGCGTGCCGCGTGGTTTGGGGCCCACTGCGCATGCGCATACCTCCGATTATTCCCCTGGATGCTTTGAAAAGAAATGGTGGTGAGGAACATATGATTATATTGATCTATGGATGGTTCCTATGTTATTATTGATCCTCTACTTCTATACCAATATATTTATTGCAGTTTTTTGCTTGTGATCTACTTTATGTTTTTTTGGGGTGTTGACAGCCCCTCCTCTTTCTGAACCTCATGATGTCACTGGTGTAAGGGTATTTAAGGCTGTAATGTTAGGGTGTATGTTATGCTTGATAAAGGCTGAGGATAAGCCGAAACGTAGCATGTACCAAGGTGATGGAATAAAGTGAAACTATTCTCCACTTGAATAGGATGCTGTTTCCTGTACTTTATCTACTGAATTTGGGAGCCATTGGGACCAGACTCCAGGAAGAAACGTGCATCTATGAAAAATGCCAGCTACTGAACAGGTGCTGTATCACTACCCTTATCCAGGGCTTTTAAAAGAAAATTGGCTTGGAACTATTTTTGATTGACAAAGTAGTGTGTATCTAGGACATAGGGTGTAATCTATCTTTTGATCTTCATGTAATGTTGGCACCTATACCAGCCAACATTACTAAAGACCGTGATGTTGATTGCACTTTGCTGGTATTCCTTGTTTATATGTTAAAGGCCATACCATGGTATTGCTGGTATACTTTGTTAGGCAATTGCAAACAGCAGTTTAATTTCTTGATTTTAAGTGAGGTCTAATTATATTGCTTCATTTGCTGAGCAAATCATAGCATAGATTCTCTAAATCAGACTGATTGTGTAATGAACAGATAATTACAAACAGCAGTGTTCTTGCAGTAAATTTACTGTAACTGTTAATGCCAGGTTGGCTCTAGTCTTACAATGGCTCATTAGTGCGTTAACAAAAGTAACAGAGGAATACAGCCTAAAACATGCCTACCGAGTGATCAGATTCATTTGTCTCAATGATTGCATTTTTCAACTTGCTATTGCAAAGAAAGGCTTGTTTTATTTAGTTTTCATGTGTTCTAAATAAATCTTTCCCACCCTGAGAAAAGAAACCCACTGTAATCGAGTAAATCAAGTTTTCTCATGAAATGTATGGATTCGTTAAAATAGCTAATAATACACTATTAGCAAATAAGCTGTCATTAATACAGTCTATAATAACCAATCAGAAATGATATTCCATAGCAACAAATGTAAATTACAAAGTAAAACTAAAAGAAAATAATATGTTGTAACAGTCTCTACTAGTTAATATTGAAATGTACCTTTTTGAAAGGATATTTCATTATATTCATATTAATGTTATCTAAAAATATTTATACTTCTATGTATATTAGCAGAAGGACCCGGCTTTGCACGGGTATATTTCATCTATTTAATGTTTGTGTGTGTCGTTAAAAGATATCCACAGTATCCCCCATAACAATGTGACCTCCTCAAGAACCCTCCCCTTAACAGTGACCTATACAACACCCCGCCCCTTAACAATGACCTCCATAGGAGACCGTCACCTTATCTGTGACTTCCGCTGTTTCCTGCCCCCTTAACAGAGACCTCTACAGCATCCAATTCTTTAACATTGACCTCAACAGTACTCTGCTGCCTTAACAGTGACCTCTACAGCAGCTACCCCTTTAATAGTGGCCACTGCCCCCGTAACGGTGATCTTCACAGTGCCCGCCCCTTTAACAGTGACCTCCACAGCAGCTGCCCCTTTAATAGTGTCCCCAGTCCCTTTAAGAGTTACATCCACAGTTCCCTGCCCCTTTAAGGCTAGGACTACAAGACGACATGTGTTGGGCAACATTTTGTTGTGCAACAGTTTGTCGCACCAATGTCATGCAACGATTTTTATAATGATAGACTAGGGCGTTGCACTGTGACATGTAACATGCTGCAGCTGCAACAAGACAGTCACAAGAAACGATTTTTATAATGATAGACTAGGGCGTTGCACTGTGACATGTAACATGCTGCAGCTGCAACAAGACAGTCACAAGAAATCATTCGAAGATGAACATATGTAGCAATGTCACGTGACACATGTAGCAGTGTAGTTGTGCCCTATGTGTCATGTGACTTATTGTCGCATTGACACATGTCATGTAGCCTTAGCCTAAAGATGAGGTACAACAGTTTAGAAAAATAGCTGGGTTGTTAGGGAAACCAGGAGTAATACTGTGTGCATATGACCATGTGTAAGAAGCAGGGCGTGCCAAGGCCTGTGGGAGGTAAGCACTGAATTGTGTTTCGGGGAGCTATTTACTTGAGTTTCTCAGCTGGCTGCTAACTACCTCTCGTTACCAGTCTGGTTGTTAAACAGAGCGAAAACCTATTGCCCAAGTCTTTCTTGTTCTCACCCAGCTTCCTCTGCCCTGCATCTTTAAAGGGAACCTGTCATCAACTTTATGTTGACCTCATTGAGGGCAGCTTAAATTACTGATTTCAGCGGTGTATCACTCATTAGCTAAAAGTAAGTGGTTGTTGAGAACCAGCATCATAATCCTTGCAGCACATGCCTTGAAAAGAGTCATATCTACCCGAGAAGAGTCATGGTTATTCATGAATTCCTGCTTTCCCCGCCCATTTGCTGATGGTTGTCAGTTCTCTCCTAGAGAGAAAGGGAGAAAACTAGGTAGAAGACTGTCAATCATCAGCAGGAGGGCAGGGAGAGCAGGAATTCATGAATAACCATGACTCTTCTCAGGTGGCTGGGACTCTTTCCAGGCCCAGTCTGCAAAGGTTGTGATGTTGATTCTCGGCAACCACTTACTTTTTACTTATAAATGACAGATCGCTGAAATAAACTCATCTGTCTCTACTTTATTCTGCCATTAGTATGGGCAGCACAAAGTTGATGACTGGTTCCCTTTAAAGCTGACCTACAGCAGTGAAGAAAAATGGCTGGGTTGTTATGAAAACCTGCTGTAAAACTGTGTGTATGTGGAGACAAAGGGCCTGCGAGCTTCTATTGGCTGATAAGGGACATGTGACCGTGTGTATGGCAGTTGGGATAGGACGAGAAAGACTTCCAGGTTAATATTGGCTAATGCAGGTCATTTTTGGGGAATATCTCAGGAATGGTATGTCCTAGAGAGCTGAGCGTTCCTGGACACCTGATGTACCTTTGTGCCAAATTTGCTGAAGATCGGACCAGTCATTCGGTTGCGCATAAAGAACAGAGACAGAAACTCATTTTTATACATATAGGA
Organism: Rhinella marina; assembly: GCA_900303285.1. Taxonomy (NCBI): domain Eukaryota; kingdom Metazoa; phylum Chordata; class Amphibia; order Anura; family Bufonidae; genus Rhinella; species Rhinella marina. The sequence continues at coordinate 28,018 of ONZH01012888.1, forward strand.
GATTACTATAAGGTTATGTTCACACCACTTTCTTGCGTTCTGTTAAAAGGTACTCTTTTTGTTCGAAAAAATACTATTAAAAAAGTTAAAAAAAACAACACAGCTAATAAAGTAGTGGAGAAAGAAAGTTCTTCCACGTGCTTTATAATCCCTTCTTTTAGCTGTAGAATTAATGCATGTCAGTATTACAGGTCAATGTTACCATCAGGTCTAATTTATTGCCATGTACATAACTGTGCAGTGCACCAAGAGTCAAGTAGGGGCCCCATGACAGAGTGGGGAGGATGGAACCAGTGGCAATAGCAGTGACAGTAGTAGCCCCATCACAGAGCAGGGAAGGTGGCAGCTATGACAGTAGCAGTGACAGTAGTGGCCTCATGACAGAGTGAGGATGCGCGCCAACAACAGTAACAGTAACAATAGTGGACCCATAATATAGTGGGAAAGGGGGGCAGCAGAACTGACAGTGACAATAGTGGCCCCATAACAGAGTGGGGAGGGTATCAGCAGTAGGAGTGGCAGTAACTATGACAGTAGTGGGTAGGGTATCAGCTGGGGAGGGTGTCAGCAGCTATGGCAGTAACAGTGACAATTAGAGATGAGCACAGTGTTAACAAATTTGATTCAGCGGATTTGCCAAATTTCGAGAAGAAATTTGATTAATTACAAATGAATTTGTCATGAATCACAATAAATCAAGTATACCCAGGTTACTCTGCCTAATCACATTCATTCCACTTGGAGGCCCAATCTCAGTGTGAAGGCTTGAACCTTAAACTGCAGGGAGATTTCAAGGAGAGTGTATTACTGTGTGCGTTAGGGTCTAGTGCACAGTCATAGTCAATCCATTCTAAAGATACTGTGCGGTCAGTATTGCAGTATAACCCCAAATAATGACCATGTGAAAGAAGCCTTATCATCAATTTGCATGCATTTTGACCATTTACATCTGAAATCAGTTTTTAACAAGGAAAAAAGTCCTGCATGCAATCAGTATTTGGTCAGTATTTTGCATCAGTATTTCATCAGTGTTTGTAAGTCAAAAAACAATAGTGGGTCCAAAACAGCGATAAAATGTAATGGACATATTTGTATTTCATCTTTGTCTTGAACCCACTCCTGCTTTTGGCTTACAAATACTGATCAAATACTGACCATATGAAAGAGGTCTTACGGATGCTCAAAATAAAGGAATTTAAAAAAAAAAAAATTCTATTCCAATGACGCATAAGAAGAATGGAAAAATGAATGCTGATATCAACATGGCCAAACAGGAACAAGAATGGCCCTATAGCAGAGTGGGGATGGGGTCCAACAGCAGTAGCATTAACAGGGACAATGGTAGCCTCATAACAGAGTGGGGGCAGCACCAATGACAATAGTTACCTCATGATGGAGTGGGAATGGGGGTAGCAGCAGTGGCATACAGCACTATTTGGTGGCAGATCACAATAGTAGCAAAACCCAAAAACAGCAGTGTGATCGCAAGGCCCAGTGGTAAGCATATCCTTTAAATTTGACATGTATATATCAGTACGCCAAGAAGCCCCATTGCAGGAATGGCAGTAGAGACAGCAGGCGAGTGACCATATCAGAAAGGTGGCAGCAACATGTGGCCAGAAGTAATGACCCATTTTGCTCAATATCCCAAACCAAAGTGCCAGTACACTATAGTATGATCATTAGTGGCAGAATTATCTATTCTAGGGATGCCCAACCTGCGACCCTCAAGCTGTTGCAAAACTACAACTCCCAGAATGCCCAGAAAGCCTACAGCTATCAGCATACAGCAGGGCATGATGGGAGTTGTAGTTTTACAACAGCTGGAGGGCCGCAGGGTGAGCATTCCTGATCTATTCTGTTGCATCAGGTACCGATATCTGGAAATCCTGGTTGATCCATGCCTGATTAGCTTCTCAACATTTTGGAAGGAGAGGTGAGTTCTCTTAGGGGTAATTTTGAGCCCCCTCCCCCCATTTATTACTGTAACAAGGATCTAACAATGAGAATAGCATTCCACTTTCACTGTTGTTTCAAAAGGATCTGCTACTGTCTACTGACATGTCTTTTTTAGTAAATACTTGTGTTCCCATTATTTTTGAGCAACTTTTCTTAGAAATCAGCACTGTGTTATTTCTCTATTTTTGATACTTTGCTACTAGAAATGTTTTAATAAATTTACCACTGGGTGTTAGGAGCGCACAGTTGTTCAATCAATTCAGTTTGCAATTAGTTCAATTGTCCACAAGGTGAGCATTAAAAAGCAAGTTAAAATCTAACTTTTGATATATAAATACTTATAAAACCAATCTGTGCAACAATTAACCATTTTAGTGGGTGTGTATCTCCTATGCACCAGGAGAGGAGTGACATATTAGAATAAAACTGTTACGCTTTTGTCCCCCACGTGTGTGAGTGAGGCATAAGTTGAAAGGCAGTTAAATTCCCTCCTAGCTATTCATACACACATGATTAAATTGAGCTTGAACCTTTATTGCAAGAAGATGGTAGAATAGAGAAACAGAAATGTACAAAACAGGAATGTACTTACTATAGTGAATGAGCATGTGATAATATGCTAACATATTACAGTACAACATGAGTATGAAATATAGGATACATTCAATACAGTATAAAAATTTACATGAATATACCATCTTGCAATGTCAAGCTAACATTCAAAATATACCAGTGATGCCAAATTAATCTGGATATGATCAAATTAGAAATATGCTGCTGTCCTTGGACTGATCTTGAAGAAAGATTGCTGCTATGCACTAGGTTGACGATGTCTCCAGGGTGAAAGTTAACAACATATATTGGCTGAGGACAATTCTAATATTAAATGCTAACTAGACTCTATTAGCAGAGACGATAACTAGAAGGAACCAAAATAGCATTAATACTAACACAGGTAGTTTGCCATATAGATAATTTGCTGAGAGGCCTGAGAGTCACATTGGTAAAATCATCAATATTCAATATCATTTATGTATTAAAAGTAAAGTTTTAACTTTTAGTTTACCTTTTGGATTATTTATTAGGGAAAACATGGGACTCTCACAGTAAAGAGTTCTAAAACACCTAATCCAGAATTATTTTTAATGAATAATGCACACATTTACTCAAAAAAGAAATGTCAGAAATGCTGGTGGGTTCTCTTTAAAAGTGTATGTGAAGTCAATCAGCTATAATCCTGTAGATGAAATTGGTATATAATATATCCCTGTCCATTAACTCAAAATTACATAATGTGGTATTTCAAAATGAAATTGTTGCAGTGCAAACCTTTAGATAAAGGCTACACACTGATAATATACATCACAGGGATATAAATAGAAAGAATGAAGACTAAGAAAAAACGACTAGTTGAAAAGTCAAAATGCAAATTCCAATTACAAATAGTATGTGAAAAATATGTTATTGCACCAAGAGACATGTTATTTATGTTGTTAGAAAGTAAACCTAATAATAGTGTCAATCCATATTGAAGTTGCAGTAAATTTATCTTCCTGCATAGACACATCTCATGGTGTTTAGCTTTAGCAGAGACTACAGATTTATGAAATATAATAACATTTCTCCATATTATTGCTTTGAGCACCAGAGACTACATGCAGGGAAAATATAGCAGAGTCATGCAGTACATTACAAGCTCTTTACACGTGGTGTTCTATTACAAAATGTACAATTTGTTACATTGTTAATTAACTTAATCAGGAACTGTACATGAACTTTTTCATTCTTAAATTGGTCATGTTGATCAGTGGGAGAAAAAGCCTCCTTTCAGAGTACCTAACTGTATTAAATCTCATTTGTTATTTATCTGACCAATTATGTATTCTGTACATTCTCCCTGTGAAATAAATAATGCATGTTGAACTTCTTTCAATATATTCCCTCTGAGATTTTAGTGAATGGCTACTGGTTCTAATCAGCAAGTCAGCTTAAATCAATCTTTCTCCTGAGTACATTTTCATGATAACCCTGCAACTAGTATGTACAGCGTGAACTGTGTTTTTCAGTGCAAATAAACAATTGGTGGCCGATGGCTCAAAGTTGCTTAAAAATATAAAAGAACCAATAATCACCTCACTTATTCAGCACCGCTGCCATTAAAATGTTTCCAAGGTCTCCACTGCCTCTACTGCCTGCGCTCATCTCAACACATAGGAAACGTTGAGGAGGGTCAGTTCTGCAACCAATAATTAGCATATCTATATTAGCAGAGGGCATATCCAAGGACTTATTGTGTCTTGAGGTAGGAGCAGCCAAAAGAGAGAGGCATGGGGACCCAGATGGCATTAAAATGGCAGCAGCGGTATCTCTGTGAAATGAGTATATATGTGTACTATTTTTAAGCAACTCTGAGCTCACTACCACCAATATTTTTCATGCGGTAAAACACTGTTATGTAATATATGGTAATTAACTTAGAGTAACAACATACTGTATAGGACAATTTTTCATAAACTAAAGCTATATATGTGAAGGCATTTTAAAGAATATACCGATGTTGCTTCCTCACTAGAGATGAGCGAGCACTAAAATGCTCGGGTGCTCGTTATTCGAGTCAAATTTTTCCCGATGCTCGGGTGCTCGTTTCGAATAACGAACCCCATAGGGAGACTCAATGGGAGACTCGAGCATTTTTTGCAGGGAACCAAAGCTCTGCACAGGGAAGGTTGTGTGAAAACCTGGAAACCTCAGAAAATGATGGAAACACCACGGAAATGGACAGGATACAGCAGGGGCAGCATGCATGGATGCCTCTGAGGCTGCCTAATCGTACCATTACCCCACATTCTGGCCAAAAGCCTTGGGGTGACCCTCAAGAAAATTGTGCTGACCCAGACCAAGATGGGCAAGGCACATGCGCTAGCACATGTTAGGAAAGCACCCAACTAGGTGCAACGAAGGTCCATCGCCGCCTGCAGGTGACACCACTGCCCATGCTGGCACTGCTGTCCTATCCCCTGCCCCACGATGCAGGCATAAGCCTGACACAGCGTGGTGACAGTGTGGTGGTGACACCAACAAGTGACCAAGTTAGATTGAGGTAGCAGGTGAACCACCCAAAAATTTACCCTGACACAGCATGGCGGTGAACCCAGAGTGACCAAGTTAGACTGAGGTAGCAGGTGAAGCACTTAAAATTTTACCCTGACACGGAATGGCGGTGAACGTCAGACTCCGCCTGCATGAGATTAGGGATAGAGCTGCTGTCTGTCAGGGAGAGTGTTAGGGCCTCAATTTAGATGTTGGTTAGGCAGGAATCACCCACAAAGAACCCAACAGCCCTTCTAAGGGCTACAAGCACCTTTTTTTTTTGGTCTCCTCCTGGCTGCTGGCTTGGACTTGTAGTGCAGCTACCGCCATCTTGGCTGCACACTGTTAGGGCGTGAAATTAGAATGTGGTTAGGCAGGAATCATCCACAAAGAACCCAACAGCCCTTCTAAGGGCTGCAACAACATTTTTTTGGGCCTCCTCCTGGCTGCTGGCTGGGACTTGTAGTGCAGCGACCGCCATCTTGGCTGCACACTGTTAGGGTGTGAAATTAGAATGTGGTTAGGCAGGAATCATCCACAAAGAACCCAACGGTCCTTCTAAGGGCTACAATGACCTTTTTTTTGGCCTCTTCCTGGCTGCTGGCGGGGACTTGTAGTGCAGCGACCACCATCTTGGCTGCACACTGTTAGGGCCTCAATTTAGATTTTGGTTAGGCAGGAATCACCCACAAAGAACCCAACGGTCCTTCTAAGGGCTACAACGACCTTTTTTTGGCCTCCTCTCGGCTGCTGGCTGGGACTTGTAGTGCAGCTACCGCCATCTCGGCTGCACGCTGTGCACAGCGACTGGTGGCGGAAGGGACAGCACGTGGTCCACACAGACCCAAAAGAAATTGCCCAAAGTCCTCTCAGTACTCATTTTTGCTGCTGCTGTACCTTGGCTTGCTGGGATCTGAAGTGCAGTCTTGGGAATACGTTTTTTCTCTCAGTTATATATATTACAGTCCAGTGAACAATTATGTTGTGTGCTGTACAGTAGCGTCAGTCTAGGGTATACGTTTTTTCTCTCAATTAGATATCCTACAGAGCAGTGAAATATTCTGTCGTGTGCTGCACAGTAGCCGGAGTGTAGAAAATATACGTTTTTTCTCTCAGTTATACATCATACAGTGCAGTAAAAAATTAAGTGATTTGCGGTACAATAGCCGCCGTCTAAAGACTACGTTTTTTCTCTCAGTTATATATACTACAGTGCAGTGAAAAATTCTGTCGTGTGCTGCACACTAGCCGGAGTCTAGAAAATCTATATTTTTTCTCTCATTCATATATCCTACAGTGCAGTGAAAAATTGTGTGGTGTGCGTTATACTAGCGGCAGTCAAGAGAATACGTTTTTTCACTCAGATACATTTAGTACAGTCCAGTGAAAAGTTCTGTGGTGTATGGTACACTATCCGCAGTCTAGAGAATACGTTTTTGGCCTCAGATATTAATTTGACAGTTTAGTGATTACACAAAATGTTGAACCCAAGGGTTAAGGGCTGAGGACGTGGGCGTCCAAGTGATGAAGGGGGGCAGAGGCCGTGGTCCTGGGCAGGGTGACACAGTACCTACTAATGAGGGAGCAGTGGAACGCCACAGTGTTTCGCTCCCTAGCTTCATCTCGCAACGTACAAGGTCACCACCACTTTGTACACCACTATTGAAACCACAACAGTGCGAACAGGTGATGACGTGGATAGCGGATAATGTGTCCAAGTAATTTATCCACCACCCAGTCTTCCACACAGTCCACCCACTTTAGCCAAGGGAGTAGACCTCTGGCTCCTCCAGCTCAACCTCCTTCCCCCCAGCCTGCCCCTCCCATGGAAAATATGGATTCAGATCCGGCATACTCACAGGAAGTCTTTTCAGGACCCTACTCAAAGACAGAAACCACTGCTCAACAGCAACCTGAGCAATTGCTCTGTCCAGATGCCCAAAATTTAGACCTTTTGCAGTCTGTGGGTGATGAGAGTGTGGACTTAGTGCAAGTAGTGCGTCAAGAGGTGTCGGATGATGATGAGACACGGTTGTCAGACATTGACGTTGTTGTCAGGGCAGTAAGTCCCAGGGGGGAGCAGAGTGAGGAATCGGAGGAAGAGCAGGTGGATGATGAGGTGACTGACCCGAGCTGGGTTGGTAAGCCTAGTCAAGACAGTGCTTCTGAGGGGGAGGCAAGTGCAGCACCAGAACAGGTTGGAAGAGGCAGTGGGGTGGCCAGAGGGAGAAGCAGGGCCAGAGCAAGTAGATCAGCAACTGTTTCACGTAGTGAAGCTCCCGTGCCGAGGCCTAGATGTTCGCAAGTCTGGAGGTTCTTTAAAGAAAGTGAGGATGACCGACGGACTGTGGTGTGCAACCTGTGCCACACCAGGATCAGCAGGGGAGCCACCACAACCAGCCTAACCACTACCAGCATGCGCAGGCATATGAGTGCTAAACACACAACTCAATGGAACCAAGGCCGTTCACCTCCTGCAGATCACACCACTGCTCCTTCCCCTGTGTCACATGCTGGCTCAGTGAGTCAACCCCCCGCCCAGGACCCCGGCACGAGTGCCTCCCGCCCTACAACCACCCCTTCACCTCCACGATCCTACACACCCTACATCAATGTGTCCCAGCACAGCCTTAAGCTGTCTTTGTATCAGACATTGGAGCGCAAGTGCAAACGCAAATACAATTCCACCCACCCACATGCACAAGCCCTAAACGTCCACATTTTCAAACTGATCCTGGAGATGCTGCGATATAGACTGGTAGAGACTGAGACTTTCCGCAACCTGATGGTGGTGGCTGTCCCTCGGTACTTGGTCCCCCACTATTTTTCACGATGTGCCATCCCAGCCCTACACCAGCACGTGTCAGAGAACATCATCCGTGCCCTGACCAACGCGGTTACTGAGAAGGTCCACCTAACCACGGACACGTGGACAAGTGCTGGCGGGCAGGGACACTATATTTCCCTGACGGCACATTGGGTTAACTTGGTGGAGGCTGGGATCGAGTCTGACCCTGGGGCCGCTCATGTAATTCCCACACCAAGGATTGCGGGGCCTACCTCGGTCACGGTTTCTCAGACTTATTATGCCTCTTCCTCCAACCCCTCCTCCTCCTACTCTCAAATACAATCTGTGAGCACGGCGCCTTCAGTCGGTAGCTCTAGGTGCAGCAGCACTGCTGTGGGTAAGCGCCAACAGGCGGTGCTGAAACTGCTGAGCTTAGGTGACAAGAGGCACACACCCAAGAGCTGTTACAGGGCATCACGGCGCAGACCGATCTTTGGCTGGTGTCGCTGAAACTGAAACCAGGCATGGTTGTGTGTGACAACGGGCGTAACCTGGTGGCGGCTCTGCAACTCGGCAGGCTCACACATGTGCCATTATACACCAATACTATTTCCCAAAGTAACAACAACCCATATAAACACTGCATATAAAACCTGCCTGGCCCACGTGTTCAATCTTGTGGTTCAGCGGTTCCTCAAGACCTACCCCAATTTGTCTGATTTGCTCACCAAGGTGCGACGCAGCTGGGCGCATTTCCGCAAGTCAACCACAGATGCTGCCACTCTCAGGGCAGTGCAACGGCGCTTACAACTGACTGCTCACCGACTGTTGTGCGACGTGCCCACACAATGGAATTCCACATTACACATGTTAGCCAGGGTTTACCAGCAGCGAAGAGCAATTCTAGACTGCCAGATGACAACTTCCACAAGAACTGGTAGTCAGGTTAGTCAGCTTCTTCAAGTGTACAATGAGGAGTGGACGTGGATGTCTGATATCTGTCAGGTGTTAAGCAACTTTGAGGAGTCAACACAGATGGTCAGCGGCGATGCCGCCATTATCAGCGTCACCATCCCGCTGCTTTGTCTGCTGAAAAAGTCACTGCTCAGCATGAAGTCAGAGGCTTTGCGCTTGTCACAGGAGATGGGGGAAGAAGATACGTTGCTTGATAGCCAGACCACCCTCAGGTCTGTTTCTCAGCACGTATTCGAGGAGGATGAGGAGGAAGAGGAGGAAGAGAAGGAGACTGTTGGCGAGACTGAAGAGGGTACCTATGCTCATTCCTTCTTATCTGTTGAGCGTGTATGGGCTGAAGAGGAGGAGTTTGGAGGAGGAAATGGAGAGTCAGCCTATTGAGGAGATTATTGCGTGTTGGGACTCTGGCGCACATGGCTGACTTCATGTTAGGCTGCCTTTCCCGTGACCCTCGCGTTAGAAGCATTTTTGACAACACCGATTACTGGGTGTTCACCCTCCTGGACCCCAGGTACAAGCAGAACTTTTCCACTCTCATTCCTGTAGAGGAAAGGAGTATGAGAGTGAATCAATATCAACAGTCCCTAGTGCACAAGCTGAAACTATCCTTCCCATCTGACACCGCTAGCGGCAGAGGACGTAGTTCTGTTGGCCAACTCGCGGGGGAGAGGAGGGGAGCAGGCAGCTTGTCAAGCACTGGAAGGGGAACACTCTCCAAGGCCTTTGCAAGTTTTATGGCACCCCAGCAAGACTATGTCACCCGTCCCCCAGTAGGGGGGAGCTGTTCAGAAAGATGGTGAGGGAGTACCTAGGTGACCATACCAACATCCTGCCTGATCACTCTGCTCCATACAACTACTGGGTTGAACAGCTGGACACATTGCCCGAACTGGCGCTGTACGCCTTGGAGGTGCTGGCCTGCCCTGCCGCTAGCGTGTTGTCAGAGCGGGTCTTCAGTGCAGCTGGTGGCATCATCACTGATAAGCGTACACGCCTGTCAACTGACAGCGCTGACAGGCTGACGATTATTGAAATGAATAAAGCCTGGATTTCACCGGAATGCAAATCTCCACCGGGGAAAGCAGCTCAACATGAAGATTCTTTATGTATCCTCTCCTCCTCCTCCTCTTAGCACACAAACGCTGAGCCAACCGGCAATGATTCTGAGGGCCAACTGGCGCTCTATACAAACAATGTTTACGGAGGGCTACCTACAGTCCCTCTCTCCAATAAATTTTTTAGTAGCATCAACTACAGACACTCAAAAACAATTTTAGAGGAGGGTCAACTACAAACACTCCAAAAACAATTTTACAGGAGGGTCAACTACAGACACTCCAAAACAATTTTTTAGGGTGGTCAACTTCAGACACTCCAAAACAAATTTTTGGGAGGCTCACCTACAGCCATTTGAATGCAATCTCAGTCTGACCAAGGCATTGGTGGTGTCACCGCCATGCTGTGTCAGTGTAAAATTTTATGTGCTTCACCTACTACCTGAGTGTAACTTGGTCACTCTGTTGTCACCGCCATGCTGTGTCAGTGTAAAATTTTATGTGCTTCTCCTACTACATGAGTGTAACTTGGTCACTCTGTTGTCACCACCATGCTGTGTCAGTGTAAAATTTTATGTGCTTCTCCTACTACCTGAGTGTAACTTGGTCACTCTGTTGTCACCACCATGCTGTGTCAGTGTAAAATTTTATGTGCTTCACCTACTACCTGAGTGTAACTTGGTCACTCTGTTGTCACCGCCATGCTGTGTCAGTGTAAAATTTTATGTGCTTCACCTGCTACCTCAACTAACTTGGTCACTTGTTGGTGTCAACACTAGAGTGCGGCTACTATACCGCACATGACAGAATTGTTCACTACACTGTAGTATATATAACTGAGAGAAAAAAATGAATTTTTAGACTGCGGCTATTTTATGGCAAACCACTACATTTTTCAATGGACTGTAGTACATATAACTGAGAAAAAAACATAGTATTTAGACTGCGGCTATTTTACCGCAAAACACTCCATTTTTCACTAGACTGTAATACAAATAACTGAGAGAAAATACGTATTTTATAGACTGACTCTTGTTCACTGGACTGTAGTACATATAACTGAGAAAAAAACGTAGTCTTTAAATGGCGGCTATATTACTGCAAAACACTCCATTTTTCACTGGACTGTAATACATATAACTGAGAGAAAATACGTATTTTATAGACTGATGCTGCTGTACAGCACACTAGAGAATTGTTTACTGGGCTGTAGTACATATAACTGAGAAAAAAACATAGTCTTTAAATGGCGGCTATTTTATCGCAACGCACTCCATTTTTCACTGGACTGTAATACATATAACTGAGAGAAAATACGTATTTTATAGACTGACGTTGCTGTGCAGCACACTAGAGAATTGTTCACTGGACTGTAGTACATATAACTGAGAAAAAAACGTAGTCTTTAAACTGCGGCTATTTTACCGCAAACCACTACATTTTTCACTGGACTGTAGTACATATAATTGAGAAAAAACGTAGTCTTTAAATGGCGGCTATTTTACCGCAAAACACTCCATTTTTCACTGGACTGTAATACATATAACTGAGAGAAAATACGTATTTTATAGACTGACGCTGCTGTATAGCACACTAGAGAATTGTTCACTGGACTGTAGTACATATATATGAGAAAAAAACGTAGTCTTTAAATGGCGGCTATTTTACCGCAAAACACTCCATTTTTCACTGGACTGTAATACATATAACTGAGAGAAAATATGTATTTTATAGACTGACGCTGCTGTACAGCACACTGGAGAATTGTTCACTGGACTATAGTACATATATATGAGAAAAAAACGTAGTCTTTAGACTGCGGCTATTTTACCGCAAACCACTACATTTTTCACTGGACTGTAGTACATATAACTGAGAAAAAAATGTAGTCTTTAAATGGCGGCTATTTTACCGCAAAACACTCCATTTTTCACTGGACTATAATACATATAACTGAGAGAAAATACATATTTTATAGACTGACGCTGCTGTACAGCACACTAGAGAATTGTTCACTGGACTGTAGTACATATAACTGAGAAAAAAATGTAGTCTTTAAATGGCGGCTATTTTACTGCAAAACACTCCATTTTTCACTGGACTATAATACATATAACTGAGAGAAAATACATTTTTTATAGACTGACGCTGCTGTACAGCACACTAGAGAATTGTTCACTGGACTGTAGTACATATATATGAGAAAAAAAACGTAGTCTTTAAATGGCGGCTATTTTACCGCAAAACACTCAATTTTTCACTGGACTGTAATACATATAACTGAGAGAAAATACGTATTTGATAGACTGACGCTGCTGTACAGCACACTAGAGAATTGTTCACTGGACTGTATTACATATATATGAGAAAAAAACGTAGTCTTTAGACTGCGGCTATTTTACCGCAAACCACTACATTTTTCAATGGACTGTAGTACATATAACTGAGAAAAAAATGTAGTCTTTAAATGGCGGCTATTTTACCACAAAACACTCCATTTTTCACTGGACTGTAATACATATAACTGAGAGAAAATACATATTTTATAGACTGACGCTGCTGCACAGCACACTAGAGAATTGTTCACTGGACTGTAGTACATATAACTGAGAAAAAAACGTAGTCTTTAAATGGCGGCTATTTTATCGCAAAGTACTCCATTTTTCACTGGACTGTAATACATATAACTGAGAGAAAATACGCATTTTATAGACTGACGCTGCTGTACAGCACACTAGAGAATTGTTCACTGGACTGTAGTACATATATATGAGAAAAAAACGTAGTCTTTAAATGGCGGCTATTTTACTGCAAAACACTCCATTTTTCACTGGACTGTAATACATATAACTGAGAGAAAATACATATTTTATAGACTGACGCTGCTGTACAGCACACTAGAGAATTGTTCACTGGACTGTAGTACATATTACTGAGAAAAAAACATAGTCTTTAAATGGCGGCTATTTTACCACAAAACACTCAATTTTTTACTGGACTGTAATACATATAACTGAGAGAAAATACTTATTTTATAGACTGACGCTGCTGTACAGCACACTATAGAATTGTTCACTTGACTGTAGCACATGTAACTGAGAAAAAAACGTAGTCTTTAAATGGCGGCTATTTTACCGCAATGCACTCCATTTTTCCCTGGACTGTAATACATATAACTGAGAGAAAATACGTATTTTATAGACTGACGCTGATGTACAGCACACTAGAGAATTGTTCACTGGACTGTAGTACATATATATGAGAAAAAAACGTAGTCTTTAGACTGCGGCTATTTTACCGCAAACCACTCAATTTTTCACTGGGCTGTAGTACATATAACTGAGAAAAAACGTAGTCTTTAAATGGTGGCTATTTTGCCACAAACCACTCGATTTTTCACTGGACTGTAGTACATATAACTGAGAAAAAACGTATTCCCTAGACTGACGCTACTGTACAGCACACTAAATAATTGTTCACTGCACTGTAGGATATATAACTGAGAGAAAAAACATATTCCCTAGACTGACGCTACTGTACAGTACACTACGTAATTGTTCACTGGACTGGAGTGTATAGAAATGATAGGAAAAAACGTATTCCCTAGACTGCACTACAGATCCCAGCAAGCCAAGGTACAGCAGCAGCAGCAAAAATGAGTACTGAGAGGACTTTGGGCAATTTTTTTTGGGTCTGTGTGGACCACGTGCTGTCCCTTTTACCACCAGTGCACAGCGTGCAGCCAAGATGGCAGTAGCTGCACTACAAGTCCCAGCCAGCAGCCTGGAGGAGACCAAAAAAAAGGTGCTTGTAGCCCTTAGAAGGGCTGTTGGGTTCTTTGTGGGTGATTCCTGCCTAACCAACATCTAAATTGAGGCCCTAACACTCTCCCTGACAGACAGCAGCTCTATCCCTAATCTCATGCAGGCGGTGTCTGACGCGAGCAGCGCGGGACCAGATTCTTATATTCCCAGGTCATCTGATCTGGCCAGCCAATCCCTGCTATCGACTTGTAAGGGCCCCACATGATGCTAGGAGGTACCAAAGACTCTCCTGCATGTTGATTGGCTGAGAAAAGGCGCCTAACATGCAGGAAGAGGAAGTTGCCATTTCCTCGAGGATCGCGATATGCTCGTCCGAGTATCGAGCATATGCGAATACTCTAATACTCTAACGAGCACCAAGCTCGGACGAGCATGTTCGCTCATCTCTATTCCTCACCTTTTCTCTTGGCTCAACATGTCCTGATATGATTGGCTCAAGATGACTAGCTTTGAAAATGAATATGATTTGTGATATTTTATGAGATGTTTATGCTATATATGGTCATATGTGGCCACCCATTGGTTGTGATGTGAGCTTCAGACTGTGGAGGGTTTAGCTATCATGTTTGCATCATTTAAAAATTGTGGAAAGGTAATGGTGAGCACATCTATTCTATTTTGTAAGCTTTTGGAGCCTGATGAGCATCAACAACTGTTCTCCAGAGGTTCTCAGAAATCGTCTTTGTTTGTGTTATGATATACTTGTAGAGATCAGACTTTGATAGATTGCTTTTCCTTAAATAAAACAGGTTACCCACTCAAAACTGAGTGTCATGTCATTAATTGAAAACACCTGATGCTAATTTAGATATTAGATTACTTGCTTAGTAAATAAATGAACAAATTAATATTTTTGACTCATTTTTTAAGTCTGTTATCTTTATCTACTTCTAGGACTTTTGTAAAAATCTGATATACTGTTAGGTCACACATTTATGCAGAAATATAAAAAATTTTGAAGGGTTCACAATTTTTCAGAACCACTTTTTGGTTTGGAACATTGAATCTCATATGGAAGCTTTTAGCATTTCTTTCTTGAAAGGTTGAAGTAATTGGAACACATTCTGAGACAGTAATGGTGATGAAGATGGCCCAAATAGCTAGTCACATCTAGTACTGAGATGTGGCATAGTAACTTATTTTATAGAGAAACACATGATCATGTTTTTCATTTACTATATAGTAGTGAACAGAGAGATGTTTTAATACTCGCAGAAATCACAACTGTTTATTTCATCCGAACATTAGCTATTTATTCATGGCCAATTTCAGGCCAACGGAAACTGTCTTTATTCTATAGTGTACGTTTCGCTATAGTTTTATGTGCTTTGCAGCAAATAGATGCAAAGCATGCCATCTGTTCAATAAATTGCTAGTAGCCTCACTGCATTGCTCTATAATTCTCACTCATTCACAGAGTAGCCCTACTGTGTCTGAATCTTTATTTTTACTATTGCCTATACATACTAATGGGCACCCCAGAGGTTATTCTTTACTTCTCTGGCTTATTTGTATTCAAAATATCTTTTTTACATTTTGTAGAGAATATTTTTATTGATTATTTTGTGCTTCTACTTAAAGTTGCTTTAAGGAAAAAACAACAGAGGTATTCTGGGTAGTTTTTGCTTTACTTACTTCTACTTCTTTATGTACATATGCTTTCTTTAAAAAATGTAATTGTAGTTTTCCTTTTTTTGTATGTAAAGGTCTAATTACACCTCTAAATTCATAAAAGGAAAATGCTAAATATTTAATTTACAGAATCTGATCCTCCACTTTTAGGTTCTTTTCATATTAAAACATGAAGGGCATAGTCTAAAACCCCAGCCTTACCATGAAAAACACCTGAGCCCCAAAAGAAATATGACTCTTATATGTAAAGCTATAGGATTTATTCATTGGGATCTTCATGATGACTCTGTCACCCAGAACGCCCTGACCCTCTGAGAATACAAAAAACTGGTAAAGGAGTGGGTTGTGCAGGTTTTGGAGCACCCACGGTCCGGTGACCCTAAGCTGGAGCGCCGAAGGAGTACCGTTATTTGGTTCAGCGTGGAATGGGGAGTAGGTTTTATCGATGATGAGGAGACGGCGGAAGAATTATACTAAACCGCCGTTCTGTAAAGCGGTCGTATCTTCCGCCCATCCGCCACAATCTCCATGCAGGGCATCACGTGGAGTATACCCCCATGAAGAGCCGCCAAGGCCCATTTGCTACTGGGGTGAAACTCCTTAAGCGACCAGCTACTCCTGCAGCGCCCCCGGAAGACTGGACTGAGGAGGCCCAGGCCGCAGAAGAGGCTCGGTGTTCCCATGAGACCAATGATGGGACTCTGCGATCTGAGGAGAAATCCCAAGCTCAGCTGGAACCCCTGATACCAGATTTGCCACCGCCGCCGATCCTTCATGTGGGACTGCCATGGCAGGTGCAGGCCGCACAGTCCGCAACTCGCGGAAGACCGTTACCAGAGCCCTTACAGCCGGAGATTCTGTCACCTTGTATGCCGGCGGGAGGATCTGGCCACTACAAGGTAATGGGCAAGGCCCAGGTTGCCATGGCCCTTGCCAGTGTGACCGCCCGGTCACTACCAAGACCATCCCTGAGAGGTCGGTGGGGGTCTTCTGCCGCAGCCATTGTCGCTTTCATGAGGCAGGAGCGCCCTCTCATGTCTTTTGGCTCCAGCAGCAGTGAAGAGGACCGGCTGGCCTAAGGATCCTGCAGCTTTTATGGGAGCCACAATATGGACTTAACTTGAAGGGTGAGCACTAGTTGGCGTGTGTTTTTATTTTTGTTGCCCGGAGTTTGTCCTCACCCAGATGGACATGGATTGTCAGGACTCCCCCTATCAAAAAAAAAGTTTTAACCAAGTTGCGCATACGTGCGCCTCATCCCTTTTTTTCCCCTTTTCAGGTTATTGCAGAGCCCCTTGAAAGAGGGTTTTTAAGGAACCTTTGCTGATATTTTTTTACCCATATGAATTACAATTTTACCTATGTGGATTACAAATTGCAACTGAGTTTGGGACTCTGCTCCAGTTCTATGACAAGCGTCAGAAGAAAAGAGACTTAAACGTGTCCATGAGCATACTAGGTAGGTGATATTTAAAATGTTTACATTATACATATAATGTATTTGCACTATATTGTTTGCACTGGATTGTTTGCACTAATGTTTTTACCTTTCAGCAACGTTTTCAAGTATGTTGCTAATTGTGTGTATTTCATTGTGTGTCAGGTACCGCAATGTGTCCTCATATTCACTTTATTGTATGGTGGATGGTTGTACTATGTACTTAGCCGGATAGACAGCACCTTACTTGTTCTACCTCAAATATACATACTGCCTCTGAGGGCGATTTCAGATCTGACCATTTACGCTGGATCTGGCCCGGGGTCCGCAAGGTGTCGAAACGATGGCGCAAGCCTCGGATCACCTGCTGGATCACCTCTTTTTATGCTGGTTCAGGTGGCGGTGTGTGCCATCGTAAATCGTAATCCTGGCGGTCCATCAGTCGGACTATGTATTTCAGCTGTGCAGCAGAGCTAAATGATGAGAATCATCTGGATGCCATTTTCGAATATTCGCTCTGCCTCTGAGGAGTGCACTCCTCTCGTCATACATGCCTGCTTATTATGTAATCGCGTAGACAATAGTACGCTGAGGATTCGTAAGCTATTTGCACGCTCATGCGTACGTCTTCTAAGAAGTTGCGTACATTTTTAAATGTACGTTCGTTATTAGTGCGCGAATGTTCGCTAATAGCACATAATAACGTATATTTTGTACGCAAATACAACTAATCTATTTGTCGAATATTCGAATCTTAGGAAAACTTCGGCAAATGTTCGGCGAATAATTTTTTGAGTGATTCGCTCATCTCTATTTCCAATCTGCAGTAAGTCACCTCCTGAAAAAAAAAAATTAAAGTGTAACTGTCGTTCCCTTTTTTTTTTTTTTGTAATGTATAGGGCCAGTGATACTGATGATTTTTAAAACACTTTAATTCCTGAAATTGTACATTTCTATTAGTAGAATAACTCTAAGGGTGGGTTAACATCACATTTTACCATCTGTTTAACATATATGTTGGAGAAAAACTACTCTTTTGTATCCCAAAGAGTCCGGTAAACAAAATTATGCCTTAACGTATACAATAGAATTCTATAGTGGACGGATGTCATTGTATGGCATCAGTCTGAGGCATCCTTTACCCTTAGGATACCAGCACCGTACATGTACGGCGCTGGAAGCCGGGACTAAAATCCCAGTGTCGTACTGCTACGGCGCTCTGATCGGGCGGGCGAAGGAGCTGCGCTCGTACGATCAGCTGCAGGGGTCCGGCAGTGGCTGATAGCTGGACCCCTGCTGTATGCACCAGTATCGGTGAAAACACAGATGCCGGTCAGCGCTGACCGCGGCACGTGCGGTATCCTAAGGGGTTATGTTGTGGCAAAATAAAGTTTAAAAAAATTGTAAAAAATAGAGAAAAAAAGAAAAGTAGTCATATTAGGTATCACCGCGTCCGTATTGACCGGCTCTATAAAACCCAGCCAGGTGAACGCCATAAAAAATGAAAACAGTGTCAAAAAAGCCATTTTCTGGTCACCTTGCCTCACAAAAAGTGTAATACCAAGTGATCAAAAATACGTATTTATCCAAAAATGGTACAGATCAAGCCATCATCTCATCCCACAAAAAAATTAAACCCTACCTAAGACAATCGGCCAAAAAATAAAAAAATAGACCTCACAAAAATAAGATTTTATTCTGTTCAAAAGGGATTTCACTGTGTAAAACTTAACAAAAGTAAAAATAATAGACATATTAGGTATTGCCGCATCCGTAAAAACCTGCTCTATAAAAAATATCACATGAGATGGTCCCTCAGGTTAATGCTGCCCCCACATAAGACAATCACTTAAAAAATAAAAACCAATGGCACCCGCAAACTAATCCATCAAAATCTGCGCCGCAAAAGCCATTTGGCACTCCTTCTGCTCGGAATCCTGTCATGTGCCCCCCACAGCAGTTTACCACCACAAATGGGGTGTTTCCGTATTCAGCAGAAAATGGGTAACATATTATAGGGTGCTTTTTCTCCTGTTACCCCTTGTGAAAATCAAAAATTTGGGGCGAAAACATCATTTTATTGGAAGAAATGAAACTTCATTTTCACAGCCAAGTCTTTTCAAATTCCATAAAACGCTTAGGGGGTACCCCCCTAATATATTCTTTAAGGGGTGTAGTTTCCAATATGGGGTCACTTTTAAGGGTTTCCACTGTAGGGTAACGTCAGGGTCTCTTCAAATACAAAATGGTGCCTAAAAACCATTCTAGCAAAATCTGCCTCCAAAATCCATATGTCGCTCATTTCCTTCTGATCACTGTCATGTGCCCATAGAGCAGTTTACCACCACATATGGGGTATTTCTGTAAACTGCAGAATCATATATATATATATATATATATATATATATATATATATATATAGGTTTATTTTGCTGTTAACCCTTGCTGTGTTGCAAGAACAAAAATATTAACATGAATAATCTACCAAAAAAGTGAAATTTTGAAATTTCACCTCCATTTTCCTTTAATTCTTGTGGAACACCTCAAGGGTTAACAAAGTTTGTAACATCAGTTTTTTTTATAACTTGAAAATGGGGTTGCTTCTAAACTTCTAAGCCCTGTAACTTCCTAAAAAAATAAAATGACATTTACAAAATGATGCCAACATAAAGTAGACATATGGGGAATGTTAAGTAATAAATGTTTTATGAGGTATCACTATCTGTATTAAAAGCAGAGAAATTGAAATTCTCAAAATTTTTGGTAAATTTTGGATTTTTTCATAAATAAAGGTGAAATATATTGACTCAAATTTATGACTGTCATGAAGTACAATGTGTTACAAGAAAACAATCTCAGAATGGCCTGGATAAGTAAAAGCGTTCTAAGGTTATTACCACATAAAGTGACACATGTCATATTTGCAAAAATTGGCCTGGGATTTAAGGTGAAAAGCTTTTTGCATACATTAAACGGATGGCAAAACCATGATGTGAACCCACCCTAAAGTGGCCCATTTTGAGCCTTGGCAACATTTATTGTTCATTGCATTTTTCTAATAGAAATGTTTGATTTCAGTTATTAAAGTATATAACAAAAATGGTCAGTATTACTGTCCCTACACATTACAAACAACAAAAAAACAAAAACAAAATAAATATGAATGACAGTTACCAGAGAATAGAATATGAGCATAATTAAGAGCAATAATCATGTTGTGAATTGGTTTGACTTGCTTCAATAAGAATTAATTTACATGAACCATTTTTCTGTTCAATTTACTTTTGCACTGTAGTCTGAAGTTTGAATTGAATTGAAAGAAATCAGCATTAAATCATGTTCCTCGGGAAAAAAAAAAACATCCTATAAGCAGTTAAAAAACCAAACAAATCCCAATCTCATCACAAGTATCTTCTTTGGAAAAGTTAAACATTTAAACGTAACCATAATTCTCATTTTTTTTGTTTGCCTCATTGTCACCAATTAATACCAATTCATTTTTGATACTACAACTATAACTTTTATGACTCCTTTGTGAGTATATCTTTAGTGACCCACAGAACAACAAAAAACATTTTTAGTAAGCAACTTAAGCCAATTGCACTTCATGAATTCATTTTCTGGTCTCATTACCAAATGCTGTTTAATGGAATTGAACTTTAAAAGTCTATTAAAAGATATATGCTGCTTATAAGCTTACAAGCTATTAAAAGTATAGGGATTGTGTGACTTTTTGAGTTTGTCAACATAAATGTTACTTTGTTAGACTATATACAGTAGAAATCCGTAAATAAATAAGTGATTTCATGTCTGCATAGTAATGTCAGGAGGGTGTCGCAACCTATCGCTGACCCTGTTGTGCTTGGGGTCAGAAGGTCACAGCAGGTGGCTATACACTCTGTTTCAAGAGATCGCACCATGACCTAGTTGTGAAAATGGATTCCGGTCTAGGTTTTCCTGCTTAGGTTTGTGATCCTTTTTGTCCCATTTAAGAATTAGTAGCTTTTCCTTTCAGCTGTTCTCTGTCAGCCATTCCCAGCTACTATATATTCTCCCTTTCTGCTTCCTTTGTTGCCAGATATAGACCTTCTTTCTGGTTCTTCTATTCTGACCTCTGGTGGAGTTGAAGTTGCTGTGGAGCTGTTGGAACTGGTGCTGTCGGATCTCCGGTTCACTCCTGATCTGAGTACGGGTTAGCAGCCCATCTAGGGATGTCAAGGCAGCCAGGTGTCAGTGCTAGGTGAGTTCGGGGTCACCACCCCTCCCTCTCCCTAGTGAAAGGGTACTCTCCTTCCCTCCCTCTCCACCGCACGACTGTTACCTGCCATACCAGACGTGATAAGTAGTGCCTTATCAACTGATATAGAGTATTGCATATCCTGTATTGCCATAATTGTATTGGGCAGGACTATACCCCTTTAAAACATTAACATAGTACAAAAAAAATTACCGCCTGATTAGGATACTAAAACTCAAAATAATAAAGTTCTTTATTCAAAAAATGCATTAAAACGTCATTAGGGGGCTCGATCCCCTCGTATCACAGGCAAAGTATCCCAGACTGACATGGATGGAAAGAACTGACTCATATAATGCAGTCTTTCGATCCCCTATCAGGTGACTGTTGGGGGAGAAAAAAAATCATAGCTACCCCTCGTTTTGTAACATTCACAGGTCAAAGATACAAAAAGATAATAAACAAAAAGAGGTAATAATAATAGCTATTATTTCTTACAGCAACTATGCCCAACACTACAACCACCCCACCTTAAAAGATAATAATCACAAGTGTAACTACACGGCGAATAAATGAGGTCTCCAAATCAAAAACAAGGAGAAAGGTCCATCTCCAATTTATGCTCAACGCATTTCTACAGATTCATCTGAGTCATCAGGAGCAAAGGAGAGGTATCTGGAGAGATAAGGACCTACACTAGTCACTAATACCCACCTCTGATAGTGTGTGGGCATAGAAACAAAGCGGGGACACCACGGTGAGGCGTCCCTGCTCAATGCTGGTGTGCTAACAGGCGGCGCGTATCGGCGTAGAATGTTAAAACATTAACACAGTACAAAAAACATAACATTAACGAGTTGTTGTTTTTTTGCAAATGGTTAAGACATATAGAATTGATCTTAAATACTCTAAATAAATTTGTAACTGTTATTTTCAATATATTTGAAGGTTAAAATCAGGTTAATAAAGGAAGCAGGAACAACAGTTTCTTTAATTAATTATTTGATTCACCTTTTTAAAAATTAAATCTTCACTACTGAAGTAAAGGGGTTGTCCAGGATTTTAATATAGATGGTTTTTCCTCAGAATAGGTCATCAATATCTAAAAAGTGGGATTCTGATTTCTAGCATGCCTATGGATTAATTGTTTGCAGAGGCCATGGTATTCTGAAGAGTGCTGCAGTCACTTCAGTCCCCTCACTACTTATCACCTATCACCTTATGAGTTGTATTGGCATAGTTAATATATTTTGCTGCTAAATGCTCCATCATACATCTTTTTCCTGTATGTTATTAATGTATCATTTGTCAATTACATTGTATAGCGATTATATGCCTGTCTCATGTGTTTATCTTGTATGTGTTTTAGACTGAGACCAAGGTCCAGGGCGGACTGAAACATTAATGTCATGGTTCCATTTGTCATAGCGGTGTCATGGTTTAACCACATATTCACTTGAATAGGACTAAGGGGGCCCCTATGATAGGTCAAGTGACTTATAAACATAATTGTCACTGTCCTAAGAAGAGGCCACAGTGCATAGAGCACATACTGTACCAGAATTCCATGATTTTTTCAAAAAGCTGATCAGTGGATGCACTAGAAGTCAGACCACCACTGATCAGATATTGATCACTTATATTTAAGATAGGCCATCATCAAAATCCTAGACAACCCCTTTAATTTTAATTTCATTTTTTTTCCATAGAAAAAATGGACATAAAGTTTTCACTCTCATTTGAAGTTTTTAATTATAGTAGGGTGATGTCATTGGTATTTGGCATATGCTCAATGGAAATTGCAGTGTGCCTTATTTTCCACCATTGATTTTTCTATTCATGCTCTAGATTGGTTGTACTTCTTGAATTCTTGTCTGATTAAGACAGCTATCTTACTTTTGTTTGTTTGTCCATGATTACCTGTATTTTCTGCACTAAATCATGTTTTACTGTTTTCAAGGTTTCATCTCAAAGGTAGCTCAGGCAACCATTGATCTGTTGATTAAAGGCTCTCTCAATTCAGTACATTTTTATTTTTTAGAGAGCCTTTGTATTAGTTCTAAGAGTTTTTTAAGTTTTTTAGTTTGTACTTCTTTGATGATTTTCTTAAATATACAGTGATTTAACTTTTTCACCCTATGATCTACAACAAATTTTAGAGTCCAGCACACAATTTAGATGTAAACAGTAGCCTTTATATTTAGCTTCTTTGCAATTACTGCTTAAAATATATCCATAAATGAAAAATATTTTATTTTAAGTGTTTTCCTGTATTACGGTTAAACTTTACATTTGTTAATATCAGTCATTGGTGCTTTTAATATGGAAAGGTATTGCAAATAAATAGAACTTACTTCTGTTAGTAAGAGATGGGAAAAGGCAGTGACTACAGAATTTGCCCCCACCCTCACCCTTGCTCCCGGAAGTTCATTGTAATAGCTATTGAATGGATCAGGCTATATTCACATCTCCATTTGGCCAGATCAGGCAACACTGAACCCCATACACTATGATAGGGTCTGGTGGGGTACTGGCACTGAATTACTGGCTTTTGGCTGAACTAAAACTGTTGCAATCGTCTTTGCCTGGCCAAAGCCAGGCGCTCATGCCAGAAAATAGCCGGATACCCGACAGATCCATTATAATCTATGGAGTCTGGTAGTGAATGGTAGTATCTAGCACTGCTGGATCAAATGAACTTCAGCAGGCTGTTCCAGCCAAACAGCCAGATCCATGATGGACTCAATATAGTCTATAGGATTCAGTGGTGAATGGGAGTATCCAGCACCACTGGATCAAGTGAACTCCAGCCAGTGCGCAATAAAAACACAATAAATATTTTTTTACATTTTTTACATTCTTTTACATTTTATTTCATTTTATTTTACTTTACTTTTTTGCAATATAAATACAGATAAAAATAGACACATCATCTGAAGTGGATAATGTTATTTATGAGGAAGAATTCAAATAAGTGTGGTAATAGGATCCAGTGAGGGTTTTAATGTCAACTATGGAGCAGGTATAAATAGTGGGGGAGATTGAAAATACAATATGACCACTGACGAAGAAGTCTATACTTCGAAACGCTTCTGGCATTTGGCACATTTATAACAGTACCCACTGAAAACTACTGATGGACATAGTATAAATCCTGCGCACTTGGATTCATTTGAGGGATGCACCTTGTTATACCCAGTGTGAATATAGAACTGGAGGAGCAGAGTTGCGTGAGACGCCAGCGTTTACCCATGTGGGACGCCAAGAGCACACACGGAGCGGCGCCAAGATCAAACGCAGAGCGGCTCACCAGAGGTCTTACACAGCGTGATATTGAGAATGCTGACATCGAGAGTCCGGATCTCGAGTAAAAAACAAGCAAGTACGAAATTAGCACCCCCAAGACAGCGCTGTTAGGGGTAAGTGTATTTTTCTCTACCAAGTGGGATGCCACTAGTGAAGAAAAGAAGCAAGAGGAGTGAGTATGATGCTATAATCAAAAGTAATGTTGATTGAGCACCGCTCGGGTGCTCTGGCTGAACACTAGGTGGTGCTCGAGTGCTCAACCGAGAACCCGAGTACAATGGAAGTCAATGGGAGAGCACGAGCACTAAACTAGGCACCCCATGCTCTGAAGAGGGAAGGATGTATGGTTCATAGGGAAAGTTGACAAAATGGTGGAAACACCACTGAAATGGTTTGGGAACAGCATGTGAAGGATGTCTGGATGCATCTTGGACTACAAAGTCGCTGCTGGGAACAATGTTGTCCGAGTATTACCCCACTTTTACGGAATGACAAGAATACTCCCCAAAACCAAATATAACATCGATTTTAGAGGAAATATTGTTAGGAAACATTAATTTACTTGTATATAAAGCGCAAGTAGCAGCACGCCCTCACCCCTAATGTTTTACATGGTCAGATCAGCAGTAGGCACTCGCCCCTAATGTTTTAGATGGTCAGATCAGCAGTAGGCACTCGCCCCTAATGTTTTTGAGTGTCAGCAGCACTGAAGGTCAACTTCAGGAGGAGGACCAGAGTGAAGAAGTGGAAGAGGAGGTGGTAGACGATGAAATCACTGGCCCAACATGGGAAAGTGGCAAGCTGAGCGAGGACAGCAGTACAGAGGGGGAGGGATCCGCAGCAGCGCAACAGGCTGTAAGAGGCAGTGGGGTGGCAAAATGGAGAAGGCCACACCAACAAGTGTGGACGATAAAAGAATTGTCATTTGCAACCTGTGCTGTACCAAAATGAGCAGGGGCATGAACACTAGCAACCTGACCACCACCAGCATGATCCTCATGGCAGCAAAGCACCCTAATAGGTTGGCCAAATGCCTGGATTCACAATCGCTGTCTTCAGGTCACACCACTGCCTCCTCTTCCCTGTGCTACGTGCTAGCCAAGACGCAGGCCAAGATGCCTCCCGTCCTGCACCTGGACCCTCGCAAGCACCATCAGCGAGCACATCCACTTCTGTGTCCCAGCGCAGCGTACAGATGTCCATACCCCAGGCCTTTGAACGAAAGCGCAAATACCCAGCCACCCACCCACAGGCCATAGCACTAAATACACACCTTTGCAAATTGCTGGCGCTGGAAATGTTGCCGTTTAGGCTTGTGGACACTGAGGCTTTTTGCAGTCTGATGGCGGCTGTCCCTCATTACTCAGTACCTAGTCACCACTATTTTTGCCGGTGTGCCGTCACCGCCTTACACCAGCATGTGTCCCGTAACGTAACCCGTGCCCTGACCAACGCAGTTACTGGGAAGG
Organism: Rhinella marina; assembly: GCA_900303285.1. NCBI lineage: Eukaryota > Metazoa > Chordata > Amphibia > Anura > Bufonidae > Rhinella > Rhinella marina. The sequence continues at coordinate 53,791 of ONZH01012888.1, forward strand.
TCCACTTAACGACTGACATATGGACAAGTGCTTTTGGCCAGGGACGCTACATTTCCCTGACAGCACACTGGGTGAACGTTGTGGAGGCTGGGAGCGAGTTGTACCCCGGGATGGCACGGATGCAACCGACACAAAGGATTGCGGGCCCTACTTCCATCAGGATTTCCGCCACCAGCTACATTAACGGCTGCAACCCCTCCTTCTCCTCCTCCACTTCCACCTAGGAATTCTCATCCTGCAGCACCAATCAGCCATCAGTCAGTAGCTGGAATCAGTGTAGCACAGCAGTGGGGAAGCTGCAACAGGCTTTGCTGAAACTTATTTGCTTAGGTGACAAACAACACACCGCTGCAGAGCTGTGGCAGGGTATAAGGGACCAGGCGGAGCTGTGGCTCTCGCCACTCAACCTACAGCCAGGCATGGTTGTGTCTGATAACGGCCGTAACTTGGTGGCGGCTTTGAAGTTCGGCAAGCTCACACACATACTGTCACATTCAGGTGTGGGGGGAAATCCACACAGAGCGTAGGAGGGAAAGGAGATTAGGCCTGGAAACTAAGGAAAGAAGATGGACACCTCCTAAAGGAAACCCTGACTCTAATCCTGACTTACTACCAGTATGAACAGGCCTCAAAGGTAGGCGAGTTCAAGCACAGGAACCTAAACTAAACTGACCCTATAGGACCCTGGAACTAATGACAGGAACAAGTCTACCTGTTCCTCCAACAGGAGCCCATTTTCGAAAGTCACCTACAGCTTCCGCCAGTCTGGCAATGCTGCAGCAGCACTTACACTTGCCAGCTCACTGACTGCTGTGCGACCTAAGCACACACTGGAACTCGACCTTCCACGTGTTGGGCAGGCTTTGTGAGCAGCAGAGACCAGTAATGGAATACCAGCTGCAACACGATCGGCGCCTTTCCAGTTGCTCACAATAAAGGTGGGCGGCTCTGAATGTGGAAAAGGTTCTGATAAGCGGTTTAGTGTCACAAGGAGGGAAAAGTTTTTGAAAATGGTAAAGGAGTACCTAGCTGACCTTATCAACGTCCTCAGCGATCCCTCTGTGCCTTATAATTATTGGGTGTCTAAGCTGGACACATGGCACGAACTAACGCGCTAAACACCTTAGAGGTGCTGGCCTGCCGTGCCGCCAGAGTTTTGTTGGAGCGGGTATTTAGTGCCGCTCGGGGGCATAATAACTGCTAAGCGCATCCGCCTGTCAACTGAAAATGCTGACAGGTTGACGCTAATCAAAATGAACAAGGCCTGGATTGCCCCTGACATTGCTATCCCACCAGAGGAAAGTGGCTGAACATAAAGGAACTTTAAATGTGGCTTTTAGGGTGTATTGAATACACTGTATTCCCATGCACCCCTTCCTCTTCCTTTTCTCGTCCTCTACCCCCTCTTCCGCCATCTTATCAAAATGCTTATTAGGCTGCCCTCGCCTTTAAATATTTAAGAGGTTCACCAGCATGCCCTCAACCCTAATTTTTTAACCTAAAAAATTAACCTCACTCTGGTCCTCCTCCTGACATGTTGACCTAACAAGAACCTGTCTTGCGCCGCCCTGCAAACTGGGACATGAAGCTAAGAGTTTTGGATGACTTTGTTTCTTGTTCTCTTCCAGCAGACACTGTTTCACCGCACCCAGAGCCATGGCCTCTGCGTGCACCATCAGCAGCAAGCCCACTGCCCTGTCCCTTACTGCTTGCCTTGCGCATATGAAATGGTATTTATGCAAGTTTGTCAAAAGTACAGTTGTGCAGATTTTTTTTTAGTGTATGAGCAGAAAAATTTCACAGAATGTCAGAAATATTTAGAAATATTTTCTGCCGTTATTCATATAATGTATAACGTTTGCGCAAGGTGGCACAGAAAGTGTAGGGAAAGGATTTGGCTAGGCAGGGCTAGTTGTTGTGTTGAAAAGACCCAAAAGTCCTTTTAAGGACTACTGATATATATGGCTGCAATATTTTTATTCTTGATGGTCAAAATGTGCACAAGTTTGCCTAATCTTAACACCAGCTGCGCAGCATGTGCATTACCATGTTTGTTTCTCCTATATACCTGACATTTGTTGCGTTTTTTTCTGCTGCTAATCACGGCGACATTACATGTGCAGTACAATGTTTGCTTCTCCTATATACCTGACATTTATTGCATTTATTTCTGCCGCTAATCACGACGACATTAGTAATGTCACCTTGAATAGCGGCAGAAAAAAATACACTGGATTTCAGGTATTTGGGATACACAAATGTTAGACAGCAGACGCTGCAAAGGTGGTGTTAAGGTCAGGCAACCTTGCACAATTTTTAACCCACCACAAAAATAATATATTGCAGCCAGATATAATATCCCTTAAAAGGGCTTTTCAACAGAACAACTAGCCCTGCCTAGCCAATTTCTATCCCTACACTATCTGTCCCTCCTTGCGCAAACTTTATACAGCAGACGTAGCGCAGGTAATGTCGTCTTGATTAACGGCAGAAAAAATAGCAACGGATATCAGGTATATAGACTACAGACATGTTATAATGCATGCACTGTGCAGGTGGTGTTAGCGTCAGGCAAACTTGCGTTCTTTTTGCCCCAACAGAAAAAAATAAATTGCAGCCAGATATAACAATAGTCTTTTGTGTCTTTTTAACAGAACAACTAGCCCTGCCTAGCCAAATCCTATCTCTACACTATCTGTGCCTCCTTGCGCAAATGTTATACAGCAGGCGCAGAGGAGTTACTGTCGGCTTGATTAGCGACAAAAAAATATCAACGGATGTCAGGTATATAGACTACAGACACGTTATAATGCACGCGCTGTACAGGTGGTGTTAGCGTTAGGCAAACTTGCGTTCTTTTTGCCCCAACAGAAAAAAAAATAAATTGCAGCCAGATATAACAATACACCTTTGTGTCTTTTTAACAGAACAACTAGCCCTGCATAGCCAAATCCTATCCCTACACTTTCTGTGCCTCCTTGTGCAAATGTTATACAGCAGGCGCAGATGAGGTACTGTCGGCTTGATTAGCGGTAGAAAAAATAGCAACGGATGTCAGGTATATAGGATACAGAAAGTATTAGAATGCACCATTTGTGCAGGTGGCGTTAAGGTCACGCAAAAAATATATATATTGTAGCCAGATATTACAATAGCCCTTAAAAGGGCTTTTGGGTCTTTTCAACTGAAAATCTAGCCTTGCCTAGCCAATTTCTCTCTCTACACTATCTGTCCCTTCTTGCAGCAGCTCTCCCTGACTCGGTCTGAGCTGGTCACATGTCACCGGGTGCTCGATGACGCTTTCCCAACCAGCCAATCACTGTAATGCCAGTAGCCAAGATGGCTACGGCATTAGAGTGAATGCCAGTACCTCCCCGCACGCTTATTGGCTAATTAGCGGGCGGGGAGGGGACTCGAGCATGGCGCTCGAGCACATGCGGTGTCCGGTCGAACACCGCGTGGTCCCGAGCACCGCAATGCTCGACCAAATATCATATTCGGCCGAACCTGCTCACTCATCACTAATCAAAAGATCTACAGTGAATTGCGAAAGTATTCGGACCCTGGAACTTTTCAACCTTTTGCCACATTTCAGGCTTCAAACAAAAAGATATAACATTTTAAATTTTTGGTGAAGAATCAACAACAAGTGGGTCACAATTGTGAAGTGGAACGAAATTTATTGGATCATTTAAACTTTGTTTGTAATAATAAAACTGAAAAGTGGGGCGTGCAAAATTATTCGGCCCTCTTGCATTAATACTTTGTTGCGCCACCTTTTGCTGCGATTACAGCTGCAAGTCGCTTGGGGTATGTCTCTTTTTATCAGTTTTGCACATCTAGAGACTGAAATTCTTGCCCATTCTTCCTTGCAGAACAGCTCAAGCATTTTGAGGTTGGATGGAGAGCGTTTATGAACAGCAGTTTTCAGCTCTTTCCACATATTTTCAATTGGATTCAGGTCTGGACTTTGACTTGGCCCTTCTAAGACCTGGATACATTTATTTTTGAACCATTCCATTGTAGATTTTGCTTTATGTTTGGGATCATTGTCTTGTATCCAAATCCGTCTTTAAACTTCTCCACAACAGTATCACGGACCTGCCTGGTGTGTTCCTTGGTCTTCATGATGCTCTCTGTGCTTTAAACAGAACCCTGAGACTATCACAGAGCAGGTGCTTTTATATGGAGACTATGGATTACACACAGGTGGATTCTTTTTATCTTCATCAGTCATTTAGGACAACATTGGATAATTCAGAGATCCTCAATTAACGTCTGGAGTGAGTTTTCTGAACCGAAAGTAAATTGGCCGAATAATTTTGCACCCCCCACTTTTCAGTTTTATTATTACAAAAAAAGTTTAAACGATCCAATACATTTCGTTCCACTTCACAGTTGTGACCCACTTGTTATCGATTTTTCACAAAAAATTTAAAATGTTATATCTTTTTCTTTGAAGCCTGAAATGTGGCAAAAGGTTGAAAAGTTCCAGGGGGCCGAATACTTTCGCAAGGCACTGTATGTTTGAGATAACGCTCCCTAAGTAATCTACTTATGTACAGTACAGACGAGAAGTTTGGACACACCTTCT
>ONZH01012889.1:0-39410 GCA_900303285.1 Rhinella marina
GCAGGGCAGGCCAGCACCTCCAAGGCGTACAGCGCCAGTTCAGGCCACGTGTCCAGCTTTGAAACCCAGTAGTTGTATGGAGCAGAGTGATCGCTACGGACGTTGGTATGGTCAGCTAGGTACTCCCTCACCATCTTTCTGTACAGCTCCCCCTACTCTGCCTAGACTGGGGACAGGTGACAGTGTCTTGCTGGGGGTGACATAAAACTGGCAAAGGCCTTGGAGAGCGTTCCCCTGCCAGTGCTGGACAAGCTGCCTGCTCGCCTCCTCTCCCCGCTACTTGGCCCACAGAACCATGCCCTCTGCCGCTAGCGGCGTCAGATGGGAAGGATTGTTTCAGCTTGTGCACCAGGGCCTGTTGATATTGATTCACTCTCATACTCCTTTCCTCTACAGGATGAGAGTGGAAAGGTTCTGCTTGTACCGTGGGTCCAGGAGAGTGAACACCCAGTAATCGGTGTTTGCAAAAATGCTTCTAATGCGAGGGTCATGGGAAAAGCAGCCTAACATGAAGTCAGCCATGTGCGCCAGAGTCCCAACACCCAAGAATTCCTTCTCCTCAATAGGCTGACTCTCCATTTCCTCCTCCTCCAACTCCTCCTCTTCAGCCCATACACGCTCAACAGATAAGAAGGAATGAGCATTGGTACCCTCTTCAGTCTCGCCAACAGTCTCCTCCTCTTTCTCCTCCTCCTCCTCCTCCCCCTCCTCCAATACGCGCTGAGAAACAGACCTGAGGGAGGTCTGGCTATCAAGCAACGTATCTTCTTCCCCCATCTCCTGTGACAAGCGCAAAGCCTCTGACTTTATGCTGAGCAGTGAATTTTTCAGCAGACAAAGCAGGGGGATGGTGACGCTGATAATGGCGGCATCGCCGCTGACCATCTATGTTGACTCCTCAAAGTGGCTGAACACCTGACAGATATCAGACATCCACGTCCACTCCTCATTGTAGAATTGAGGAAGCTGACTAACCTGACTACCAGTTCTCGTGGAAGTTGTCATCTGGCAGTCTACAATGGCTCTGCGGTGCTGGTAAACCCTGGCTAAGATGTTTAATGTGGAATTCCATCGAGTGGGTACGTCGCACAACAGTCGGTGAGCTGGCAGTTGTAAGCGCCGTTGCACTGCCCTGAGGGTGGCAGCATCTGTGGTTGACTTACGGAAATGCGCACAGATGCGTCGCACCTTGGTGAGCAAATCAGACAAATTGGGGTAGGTCTTGAGGAACCGCTGAACCACAAGATTGAACACGTGGGCCAGGCATGGCACATGTGTGAGTCTGCCGAGTTGCAGAGCCGCCACCAGGTTATGCCTGTTGTCACACACAACCATGCCTGGTTTGAGGTTCAGCAGCGCCAGCCAAAGATCGGTCTGCGCCGTGATGCCCTGTAACAGCTCTTGGGCGGTGTGCCTCTTGTCACCTAAGCTCAGCAGTTTCAGCACCGCCTGTTGGCGCTTACCCACGGCAGTGCAGCTGCGCCTTGAGCTACCGACTGAAGGCGCCGTGCTCACGGATGGTAATTGAGAGGAGGAGGAGGGGTTGGAGGAAGAGGCTTAATAAGCCTGAGAAACTGTGACCAAGGCTGGCCCCGCAATCCTCGGTGTGGGCAGCACATGAGCGGCCCCAGGGTCAGACTCGGTCCCAGCCTCCCCCAAGTTAACCCAATGCTCCGTCAGTGAGATATAGTGTCCCTGCCCGCCAGCACTTTTCCACGTGTCCGTGGTTAGGTGGACCTTCTCAGGAACCGGTTGGTCAAAGCACGGATGATGTTCTCTGACACGTGCTGGTGTAGGGCTGGGACGGCACATCAGGAAAAATAGTGTCGGCTGGGGACCAAGTACCAAGGGACAGCCACCGCCATTAGGTTGCGGAAAGCCTCAGTCTCTACCAGTCTATAGGGCAGCATCTCCATGCTCAACAATTTGGAGATGTGGACGTTTAGGGCTTGTGCATGTGGGTGGGTGGAATTGTATCTGCGCTTGCGCTCAAATGTCTGCTGCAAAGACAGCTGAACGCTGCGCTGGGACACATTGATGGAGGTTGTGGAGGATCGTGGAGGTGAAGAGGTGGTTGTAGGGCAGGAGACGCTCATGCCGGGGTCCTGGGCGGGGGGTTGACTCGCTGATCCAGTATGTGACACAGGGGAAGGGGCAGTGGTGTGACCCGCAGGAGGTGAACGGCCTTGGTTCCAATGAGTCAGGTGTTTAGCACTCATATGCCTGCGCATGCTGGTACTGGCTAGGCTGGTAGTGGTGGCTCCCCTGCTGATCTTGGTGTGGCACAGGTTGCACACCACAGTCCGTCAGTCATCCTCACTTTCTTTAAAAAACCTCCAGACTTGCAAACATCTAGGCCTCGGCAAGGGAGCTTCACTCCGTGAAACAGTTGCTGATCTACCTGCTCTGGCCCTGCTTCTCCCTCTGGCCACCCCACTGCCTCTTCCAACCTGTTCTGGTGCTGCACTTGCCTCCCCCTCAGAAGCACTGTCTTGAGTTGGATTACCAACCCAGCTCGGGTCAGTCACCTCATCATCCACCTGCTCTTCCTCCGATTCCTCACTCTGCTCCCCCCTCGGACTTACTTCCCTGACAACAACGTCACTGTCTGACAATCGTGTCTCATCATCATCATCATCATCTGACACCTCTTCATGCACTACTTGCACTAAGTTCACACTCTCATCACCCACAGACTGTGAAAGTTCTAAATTTTGGGCATCGGGACAGAGCAACTGCTCAGGTTGCTGTTGAGCAGTGGTTTGTGACTCTGGGTAGTGGTGTACCACGTGAACCAGTAAGTTGCGAGATGAAGCTAGGAAAGGAAACTCTGCAGCGTTCCACTGCTCCCTCATCAACATGTACTGTGTCACCCTGCCCAGGACCACGGCCTCTGCCCCTACACTACTTGAATGTTCACGCCCATGCCCTCGTCCTCGACCCTTAGCCCTTGGGTTCAACATTTTGTATGTTCACTGCACTGTATGATATATAACAGAGAAAAAACTTAGTCTTTTGTTGGCGGCTATTGTACCGCATGTAAGGTGCGGGCACCGACGTCGTGCACGCTCGCGCTTGCAGCCCAATTACGACACTGTCGCTTTAAGACACTGTGTTTTGGTTCAGACACAGGAAGTGGTCATAAGCTCTGACCTTGATCCTGCCTGTGATGTCACTTCCGCCAGGAAGTGATCATGTGCCCATACTTCGAGGCTACAGGTGAGGTCACATCCGCCAGTCTTGCACAGGAAGCACCGCCCTGTTAATTGGTTGCTTCACTATAAAAACCCCTCAGTATTGGCAGCAGGCGCCGGTGCCTTGTTGTTGCTTTGCTAAGCTAGAGACCCGGTCGCTCTGCTTCGTGACTAGGACCTTGGTTGCACACTAGGTGTAGTCTGTGGTCTAGGCAGGAGTTGTGTGGGTTCCAGTCTCTGTTCCACTATCTTAGTGTACGCCAGTGTGTGTGTTTGGAGGCCACATTGTGTGTTGGGCTGCAACCTCCTTCGGGAGGCGCGGAACTCGGCACACGTGGTCCGATTGAGAGCTGGGTATCCTGCGCTCAGGTCCCAGACTCGAGCGCATCGAGTGCTTGTGCACACGTGCCCTTTGGGCATTGGGGGTCATCCCCTATCCTCCTTCGGGAGCTTGCCTTTCCGGCTGCTTGGTTCCTGGGTTGCCCTGCTCGGGTGGCTCAGGATCCGGGTCCAGTGATCCCCGGTGGCTCTGCCTTAGAGCAGAGTCACTTTATTATTTAAAAAAAGGGCTCCTTGGCCTAACACCGCAAACCACTCAATTTTTCACTGCAATGTATGATATATAACTGAGAGAAAAAACATATATTTACTACACTCCGGCTAGTGTGAAGCACACAACACAATTTTTCACTGCACTGTATAATATATAACTAAGAGGAAAAACGTATATTTTCTACACTCCGGCTAGTGTGTAGCACACAACAGAATTTTTCACTGCCCTGTATAATATATAACTGAGAGAAAAAATGTATATTTTCTACACTCTGGCTAGTGTGCAGCACATGACAGAATTTTTCACTGCACTGTAGTATATATGACAGAGGAAAAACGTAGTCTTTAGACGGCGGCTATTGCACCGCAAACCACTCAATTTTTCACTGCACTGTAGGATATATAACTGAGAGGAAAAACGTATATTTTCTACACTCTGGCTAGTGTGCAGCACACAACAGAATTTTTCACTGCACTGTATAATATGTAACTGAGAGAAAAAAACGTATATTTTCTACACTCTAGCTAGTGTGCAGCACACAACAGAATTTTTCACTGCACTGTAATATATATGACTGAGAGGAGAAACTTATATTTTCTACACTCCAGCTAGTGTGCAGCACACAACTGAATTTTTCACTGCACTGTATAATATATAACTGAGAGGAAAAACGTAGTCTTTAGACGGCAGCTATTGCACCGCACAACACTCAATTTTTCACTGAACTGTAGGATATATATGAGAGGAAAAACATATATTTTCTATACACTGGCTAGTGTGTAGCCCATGACAGAATTTTGCACTGCACTGTATGATATATGACTAAGAGGAAAAACTTATATTTTCTACATTCCGACTAGTGTGCAGCACATGACAGAATTTTGCACTACACTGTAGTATATATGACATAGGAAAAACGTAGTCTTTAGAGGGCGGCTATTGCACCGCAAACCACTCATTTTTTCACTGCACTGTAGGATATATAACTCAGAGGAAAAACGTATATTTTCTACACTCTGGCTAGTGTGCAGCACACGACAGAATTTTTCACTGCACTGTATAATATATAACTAAGAGGAAAAACGTATATTTTCTACACTCTGGCTAGTGTGCAGCACACGACAGAATTTTGCACTGCACTGTAGTATATATGACTGATAGGAAAAACATATATTTATTACACTCCGGCTAGTGTGCAGCACACGACAGAATTTTGCAATGCACTGTATAATATATAACTGAGAGAAAAAAACGTATATTTTCTACACTCCGGCTAGTGTGCAGCACACAACTGAATTTTGCACTGCACTGTAGTATATATGACTTAGTGGAGAAACTTATATTTTCTTCACTCTGGCTAGTGTGCAGCACACAACAGAATTTTTCACTACACTGTATAATATATAACTGAGAGAAAAAAATGTATATTTTCTACACTCTGGCTAGTGAGCAGCACACGACAGAATTTTGCACTGCACTGTAGTATCTATGACTGAGAGGAAAAACGTATATTTTCTACACGCCGGCTAGTGTGCAGCACACAACTGAATTTTGCACTGCACTGTAGTATATATGACTTAGTGGAGAAACTTATATTTTCTTCACTCTGGCTAGTGTGCAGCACACAACAGAATTTTTCACTGCACTGTATAATATATAACTGAGAGAAAAAACGTATATTTTCCACACTCCGGCTAGTGTGCAGCACACAACATAATTTTTCTCTGCACTGTATAATATATAACTGAGAGAAAAAAACGTATATTTTCTCCACTCTGGCTAGTGAGCAGCACACGACAGAATTTTGCACTGCACTGTAGTATCTATGACTGAGAGGAAAAACGTATATTTTCTACACGCCGGCTAGTGTGCAGCACACAATAGAATTTTGCACTGCACTATACTATATATGACTTAGTTGAAAAACGTATATTTTCTACACTCTGGCTAGTGTACAGCACACAAAAGAATTTTTCACTGCACTGTATAATATATAACTGAGAGAAAAAAACTTATATTTTCTACACTCTGGCTAGTGTGCAGCACACGACAGAATTTTGCACTGCACTGTAGTATATATGACTGAGAGGAAAAACGTATATTTTCTACACTCTGGCTAGTGTGCAGCACACGACATAATTTTGCACTGCACTGTATAATATATAACTGAGAGAAAAAACTTATATTCTACACTGCGGCTAGTGTGCAGCACACGACAGAATTTTTCACTGCACTGTATAATATATAACTGAGAGAAAAAAACGTATATTTTCTACACTCCGGCTAGTGTACAGCACATAACAGAATTTTCAACTGCACTGTATAATATATAACTGAGAGGAAAAACGTATATTTTCTACACTCTGGCTAGTGTGCAACACACGACACAATTTCGCACTGCTCTGTAGTATATATGACTGAGAGGAAAAAGATAGTCTTAAGACGGCGGCTATTGCACCGCAAACCACTCACTTTTTCACTGAACTGTAGGATATATAACCGAGAGTAAAAACGTATATTTTCTAGACTCTGGGTAGTGTACAGTACACGACAGAATTTTGCACTGCACTGTAGTATATATGACTGAGAGGAAAAACGTATATTTTCTACACGCCGGATAGTGTGCAGCACACAACAGAATTCTGCACTGCACTGTATAATATATAACTGAGAGAAAAAAACGTATATTTTCTACACGCCGGCTAGTGTGCAGCACACAACAGAATTTTTCACTGTACGGTAGTATATATGACTGAGAGGAAAAACGTATATTTTCTACACTCTGGCTAGTGTGCAGCACACAACATAATTTTGCACTGCACTGTATAATATATAACTGAGAGAAAAAAACGTATATTTTGTACACTCCGGCTAGTGTGCAGCACATGACAGAATTTTTCACTGCACTGTATAATATATCACTGAGAGAAAAAACGTATATTCTACACTCCGGCTAGTGTGCAGCACACAACTGAATTTTTCACTGCACTGTATTATATAACTGAGAGAAAAAAAACGTATATTTTCTACACTCTGGCTAGTGTGCAGCACATGACTGAATTTTCAACTGTACTGTATAATACATAACTCAGAGGAAAAACATATATTTTTTACACTCCGGTTAGTGTGCAGCACACGACACAATTTAGCACTGCACTGTAGTGTATATGACTGAGAGAAAAAACATATATTGTCTACACTCTGGCTAGTGTGCAGCACACGACATAATTTTGCACTGCACTGTATAATATATAACTGAGACGATAAAACGTATATTTTCTACACTTCGGCTAGTGTGCAGTACACATTAGAATTTTGCACTGCACTGTAGTATATATGACTGAGAGGAAAAACGGATATTTTCTACACTCCGGCTAGTGTGCAGCACACGACACAATTTCACACTGCACTGTAGTATATATGACAGAGGAAAAATTTAGTCTTTAGACGGTGGTTATTGCACCGCAAACCACTAAATTTTTCACTGCACTCTAGGATATATAACTGAGAGAAAAAAACGTACATTTTCTACACTCCGTCTAGTGTGCAGCACACGACAGAATTGTGCACTGCTCTGTAGTATTTATGACTGAGAGAAAAAACGTATATTTTCTACACTCCGGCTAGTGTGCAGCAAACGACAGAATTTTTCACTACACTGTATAATATATAACTAAGAGGAAAAACGTATATTTTCTACACGACGGCTAGTGTGCAGCACACGACAGAATTCTGCACTGCACTGTATAATATATAACTGAGAGAAAAAACTTATATTTTCTACACGCCGGCTAGTGTGCAGCACACAACAGAATTTTGCACTGCATGATAGTATATATGACTGAGAGGAAAAACGTATATTTTCTACACTCCGGCTAGTGTGCAGCACATGACAGAATTTTTCACTGCACTGTAGTATATATGACTGAGAGAAAAAAACGTAAATTTTCTACACTCTGGCTAGTGTGCAGCACACAACATAATTTTTCACTGCACTGTATAATATATAACTGAGAGAAAAAACGTATATTTTCTACACTCTGGCTAGTGTGCAGCACAAGACAGAATTTTTCACTGCACTGTATAATATATAACTGAGAGGAAAAACGTATATTTTCTTCTCTCCGGCTAGTGTGCAGCACACAATAGAATTTTGCACTGCACTATAGTATAAATGACTTAGTGGAAAAACGTATATTTTCTACACTCTGCTAGTTTTAACTGCACTGTATAATATATAACTGAGAGAAAAAATGTATATTTTCTACACTCTGGCTAGTGTGCAGCACATGACAGAATTTTTTACTGCACTGTAGTGTATATGACTGAGAGAAAAAACATATATTGTCTACACTCTGGCTAGTGTGCAGCACACGACAGAATTTTGCACTGCACTGTAGTATATATGAATGAGAGGAAAAACTTATATTTTCTACACTCTGGCTAGTGTGCAGCACACAACATAATTTTGCACTGCACTGTATAATATATAACTGAGACGATAAAACGTATATTTTCTACACTTCGGCTAGTGTGCAGTACACATTAGAATTTTGCACTGCACTGTAGTATACACTCACCGGCCACTTTATTAGGTACACCTGTCCAACTGCTCGTTAACACTTAATTTCTAATCAGCCAATCACATGGCGGCAACTCAGTACATTTAGGCATGTAGACATGGTCAAGACAATCTCCTGCAGTTCAAACCGAGCATCAGTATGGGGAAGAAAGGTGATTTGAGTGCCTTTGAACGTGGCATGGTTGTTGGTGCCAGAAGGGCTGGTCTGAGTATTTCAGAAACTGCTGATCTACTGGGATTTTCACGCACAACCATCTCTAGGGTTTACAGAGAATGGTCCGAAAAAGAAAAAACATCCAGTGATCGGCAGTTCTGTGGGCGGAAATGCCTTGTTGATGCCAGAGGTCAGAGGAGAATGGGCAGACTGGTTCGAGCTGATAGAAAGGCAACAGTGACTCAAATTGCCACCCGTTACAACCAAGGTAGGCAGAAGAGCATCTCTGAACGCACAGTACGTCGAACTTTGAGGCAGATGGGCTACAGCAGCAGAAGACCACACCGGGTGCCACTCCTTTCAGCTAAGAACAGGAAACTGAGGCTACAATTTGCACAAGCTCATCGAAATTGGACAGTAGAAGATTGGAAAAACGTTGCCTGGTCTGATGAGTCTCGATTTCTGCTGCGACATTCGGATGGTAGGGTCAGAATTTGGCGTCAACAACATGAAAGCATGGATCCATCCTGCCTTGTATCAACGGTTCAAGCTGGTGGTGGTGGTGTCATGGTGTGGGGAATATTTTCTTGGCACTCTTTGGGCCCCTTGGTACCAATTGAGCATCGTTGCAACGCCACAGCCTACCTGAGTATTGTTGCTGACCATGTCCATCCCTTTATGACCACAATGTACCCAACATCTGATGGCTACTTTCAGCAGGATAATGCGCCATGTCATAAAGCTGGAATAATCTCAGACTGGTTTCTTGAACATGACAATGAGTTCACTGTACTCAAATGGCCTCCACAGTCACCAGATCTCAATCCAATAGAGCATCTTTGGGATGTGGTGGAACGGGAGATTCGCATCATGGATGTGCAGCCGACAAATCTGCGGCAACTGTGTGATGCCATCATGTCAATATGGACCAAAATCTCTGAGGAATGCTTCCAGCACCTTGTTGAATCTATGCCACGAAGAATTGAGGCAGTTCTGAAGGCAAAAGGGGGTCCAACCCGTTACTAGCATGGTGTACCTAATAAAGTGGCCGGTGAGTGTATATGACTGAGAGGAAAAACGGATATTTTCTACACTCTGGCTAGTGTGCAGCACACGACACAATTTCACACTGCACTGTAGTATATATGACAGAGGAAAAATTTAGTCTTTACACGGTGGTTATTGCACCGCAAACTACTAAATTTTTCACTGCACTCTAGGATATATAACTGAGAGAAAAAACGTACATTTTCTACACTCCGTCTAGTGTGCAGCACACGACAGAATTGTGCACTGCTCTGTAGTATTTATGACTGAGAGAAAAAACGTATATTTTCTACACTCCGGCTAGTGTGCAGCAAACGACAGAATTTTTTACTGCACTGTATAATATATAACTAAGAGGAAAAACGTATATTTTCTACACTCCGGCTAGTGTGCAGCACACGACAGAATTCTGCACTGCACTGTATAATATATAACTGAGAGAAAAAAACGTAAATTTTCTACACTCTGGCTAGTGTGCAGCACACAACAGAATTTTTTACTGCACTGTATAATATATAACAGAGAAAAAAAAAGTATATTTTCTACACTCTGGCTAGTGTGCAGCACACAACAGAATTTTGCACTGCACTGTATAATATATATAACTGAGAGAAAAAAACGTATATTTTGTACACTCCGGCTAGTGTGCAGCACATGACAGAATTTTCAACTGCACTGTATAATATATAACTGAGAGGAAAAAAGTATATTTTTTACACTCCAGCTAGTGTGCAACACACGACACAATTCCGCACTGCACTGTAGTATATATGACTGAGAGGAAAAACACAGTCTTTAGACGGCGGCTATTGCACCGCAAACCACTCACTATTTCACTGAACTGTAGGATATATAACTGAGAGGAAAAACGTATATTTTCTACACTCCGGCTAGTGTGCAGCACACGACAGAATTTTTCACTGCACTGCATAATATATAACTGAGAGGAAAAACGTATATTTTCTACACGCCGGATAGTGTGCAGCACACAACAGAATTCTGCACTGCACTGTATAATATATAACTGAGAGAAAAAAACGTATATTTTCTACACGCCGGCTAGTGTGCAGCACACAACAGAATTTTTCACTGTACGGTAGTATATATGACTGAGAGGAAAAACGTATATTTTCTACACTCTGGCTAGTGTGCAGCACACAACATAATTTTGCACTGCACTGTATAATATATAACTGAGAGAAAAAAACGTATATTTTGTACACTCCGGCTAGTGTGCAGCACATGACAGAATTTTTCACTGCACTGTATAATATATCACTGAGAGAAAAAACGTATATTCTACACTCCGGCTAGTGTGCAGCACACAACTGAATTTTTCACTGCACTGTATTATATAACTGAGAAAAAAAACGTATATTTTCTACACTCTGGCTAGTGTGCAGCACATGACTGAATTTTCAACTGTACTGTATAATACATAACTCAGAGGAAAAACATATATTTTTTACACTCCGGTTAGTGTGCAGCACACGACACAATTTAGCACTGCACTGTAGTATATATAACTGAGAGGAAAAACGTAGTCTTTAGACGGCGGCTATTGCACCGCAAACCACTCACTTTTTCACTGAACTGTAGGATCTATAACTGAGAGGAAAAACGTATATTTTCTAGACTCTGGCTAGTGTGCAGCACACGACAGAATTTTGCACTGCACTGTATAATATATAACTGAGAGGATAAAACGTATATTTTCTACACTCCGGCTAGTGTGCAGCACACATTACAATTTTGCACTGCACTGTAGTATATATGACTTAGTGTAAAAACGTATATTTTTTACACTCTGGCTAGTGTGCAGCACACAACAGAATTTTTCACTGCACTGTATAATATATAACTGAGCGAAAAAACGTATATTTTCTACACTGTGGCTAGTGTGCAGCACACGACAGAATTTTTCACTGCACTGTATAATGTATAACTGAGAGAAAAAAACGTATATTTTCTACACTCTGGCTAGTGTGCAGCACACAACAGAATTTTGCACTGCACTGTAGTATATATGACTGAGAGGAAAAACATATATTGTCTACACTCCAGCTAATGTGCAGCACACGACACAATTTCACACTGCACTGTAGTGTATATGACAGAGGAAAAACTTAGTCTTTAGACGGTGGCTATTGCACCGCAAACCACTCAATTTTTCACTGCACTGTAGGATATATAACTGAGAGAAAAAAACGTACATTTTCTACACTCCGTCTAGTGTGCAGCACACGACAGAATTTTGCACTGCACTGTAGTATTTATGACTGAGAGGAAAAACGTATATTTTCTACACTCCGGCTAGTGTGCAGCACACGATAGAATTTTTGACTGCACTGTATAATATATAACTGAGAGAAAAAAACGTATATTTTGAACACTCTGGCTAGTGTGCAGCATACGACAGAATTTTGCACTGCACTGTAGTATATATGACTGAGAGGAAAAACGTATATTTTCTACACGCCGGCTAGTGTGCAGCACACGACAGAATTTTGCACTGCACTGTATAATATATAACTCAGAGAAAAAAACGTTTATTTTGTACACTTCGGCTAGGGTGCAGCACATGACAGAATTTTTCACTGCACTGTATGATATATAACTGAGAGAAAAAATGTATATTCTACACTTCGGCTAGTGTGCAGCATACAACTGAATTTTTCACTGCACTGTATAATATACAACTGAGAGAAAAAACGTATATTTTCTACACTTTGGCTAGTGTGCAGCACACAACAGAATTTTTCACTGCACTGTATAATATATAACTGAGAGAAAAAACGTATATTTTCTACACTCCGGCTAGTGTGCAGTACATTTCAGAATTTTGCACTGCACTGTATAATATATAACTGAGAGGAAAAACGTATATTTTCTACACTCCAGCTAGTGTGCAGCACAGAACACAATTTCGCACTGCACTGTAGTATATATGACTGAGAGGAAAAACACAGTCTTTAGACGGCAGCTATTGCACCGCAAACCACTGAATTTTTCACTGCACTGTAGGATATATAACTGAAAGGAAAAATGTATATTTTCTACACTCTGGCTAGTGTGCAGCACACGATAGAATTTTGCACTGCACTGTAGTATATATGACTGAGAGGAAAAACGTATATTTTCTACACTCCGGCTAGTGTGGAGCACACGACAGAATGTTTCACTGCACTGTACAATATATATTACTGAGAGAAAAAAAGTATATTTTCTACACTCCGGCTAGTGTGCAGCACATGACAGAATTTTTCAGTGCACTGTATAATATAAAACTGAGAGAAAAAAACGTATATTTTCTACACTCCGTATAGTGTGCAGCACACAACAGAATTTTGCACTGCACTGTAGTATATATAACTGTGGAAAAAATTTATATTTTCTACACTCCGGCTAGTGTGCAGCACACGACAGAATTTTGCACTGCACTGTATAATATAGAAATGAGAGAAAAAATGTATATTTTCCACACTCCGGCTAGTGTGCAGCAATTGACAGAATTTTTCACTGCACTGTATAATATATAACTGAGAGAAAAAATGCATATTTTCTACATTCTGGCTAGTGTGCAGCACACCACAGAATTTTGCACTGCACTGTATATTGCATAACTGAGAGGAAAAACTTATATTTTCTACACTCCGTCATAGCGCCACATATATTTAAATTTACTTCTACTCTTATTGTTTATTATATGTTGTGCAACCATACCTTTATATACCCATAGTTCTGTTTTATGGATATGCACTTATGAAAAAAAAAATATATATATATATATCGTTGGTCCAAACTTTTTACTATAATTTTTATTGTTATATACTGAGCCTCGCATGCTCCTTTTGGACCTGACGACGCCCATTCACCTAGGACTTCCTGATAGGATACCTATTTAGCTGGTTTCACACGCCCTGAACCATGGAGACTTGGATGTAGTCTGAACAGAGGCATAGACGAGTGTAGGGACCCACTCCACAGGAAGTTACCGTGACGTATGGTGAGTGGGCATGATCACGCATTTGCAAATCTGTGTAACTAAGGACTTCCTTTTTTATCTTTAGTCGGCATAGCGCCACATATATTTAAATTTACTTCTACTCTTATTGTTTATTATATGTTGTGCAACCATACCTTTATATACCCATAGTTCTGCTTTATGGATATGCACTTATGAAAAAAAAAAATATATATATATATCGTTGGTCCAAACTTTTTACTATAATTTTTATTGTTATATACTGAGCCTCGCATGCTCCTTTTGGACCTGACGACGCCCATTCACCTAGGACTTCCTGATAGGATACCTATTTAGCTGGTTTCACACGCCCTGAACCATGGAGACTTGGATGTAGTCTGAACAGAGGCATAGACGAGTGTAGGGACCCACTCCACAGGAAGTTACCGTGACGTATGGTGAGTGGGCATGATCACGCATTTGCAAATCTGTGTAACTAAGGACTTCCTTTTTTATCTTTAGTCGGCATAGCGCCACATATATTTAAATTTACTTCTACTCTTATTGTTTATTATATGTTGTGCAACCATACCTTTATATACCCATAGTTCTGCTTTATGGATATGCACTTATGAAAAAATATATATATATATATCGTTGGTCCAAACTTTTTACTATAATTTTTATTGTTATATACTGAGCCTCGCATGCTCCTTTTGGACCTGACGACGCCCATTCACCTAGGACTTCCTGATAGGATACCTATTTAGCTGGTTTCACACGCCCTGAACCATGGAGACTTGGATGTAGTCTGAACAGAGGCATAGACGAGTGTAGGGACCCACTCCACAGGAAGTTACCGTGACGTATGGTGAGTGGGCATGATCACGCATTTGCAAATCTGTGTAACTAAGGACTTCCTTTTTTATCTTTAGTCGGCATAGCGCCACATATATTTAAATTTACTTCTACTCTTATTGTTTATTATATGTTGTGCAACCATACCTTTATATACCCATAGTGTGCAGCACACGACAGAATTTTGCACTGCACTGTAGTATATATGACTGAGAGGAAAAGCGTAGTCTTTAGACGGCGGCTATTGCACCACAAACCACTCAATTTTTCACTGCACTGTAGGGTATATAAAAAAGCGTATTCCCTAGACTGACGCTAATGTACAGCAAACTACATAATTGTTCACTGGACTGTAGTGTATAGAAATGATAAAAAAAAACGTATTCCCTAGACTGACTCTACTGTACAGTACACTACATAATTGTTCCCTGGACTGTAGTGTATAGAAATGAGAGAAAAACGTATTCCCTAGACTGCACTACAGATCTCAGCAAGCCAAGGTACAGCAGCAGCAGCAAAAATGAGTACTGAGAGGACTTTGGGCAATTTCTTTTGGGTCTGTGTGGACCACGTGCTGTCCCTTCTGCCACCAGTCACTGTGTACAGTGTGCAGCCAAGATGGCGGTAGCTGCACTACAAGTCCCAGCCAGCAGCCTGGAGGAGACCAAAAAAAAATGTTCTTGTAGTCCTTAGAAGGGCTGTTGGTTCTTTGTGGGTGATTCCTGCCTAACAACGTCTAAATTCAGGCCCTAACACTCTCCCTGACAGACAGCTGCTCTATCCCTAATCTCATGCAGGCGGCGTCTGACGCGTGCAGCGCGAGAACAGATTCTTATATTCCCAGGTCATCTGATCTGGCCAGCCAATCCCTGCTATCGACTTGTAGGGGCCCCACATGATGCTAGGAGGTACCAAAGACTCTGCATGTTGATTGACTGAGAAAAGGCGCCTAACATGCAGGAAGAGGAAGTTGCCATTTCCTTGAGGATCGCGATATGCTCATCCTAGTATCAAGCATATGCGAATACCCTAATACTCGAACGAGCACCAAGCTCGGACGAGCATGTTCGCTCATCTCTATTAACCACACCCACAGGCAATCAGCAGACTAGAGAAAAAAAAACGCAGTTTAAACTTGTGTCTGTTCTGATTCTATTTGCTAATGTATGCTACACCAAACAAAACAGATTTTAACTGTATATAATCTTTCTACAAACACAAA
The DNA here is from genome assembly GCA_900303285.1 of Rhinella marina. Classification (NCBI taxonomy): domain Eukaryota; kingdom Metazoa; phylum Chordata; class Amphibia; order Anura; family Bufonidae; genus Rhinella; species Rhinella marina. The sequence continues at coordinate 15,575 of ONZH01012889.1, forward strand.
TCACTCTCTACACAAACAACAATCTCTTATAACTCTACAGGTCACTTAGCTCAGTCACTTGTCTCAGGAGCAGACTCAGTCAAGAGCAAGGCTCAGTCTGAGTCCATCTGATACTTTTATACACCTGAGATTAATTAACCACACCCACAGGCAATCAGCAGACTAGAGAAAAAAAATTCAGTTTAAACTTGTGTCTGTTGTGATTCTATTTGCTAATGTATGCTACACCAAACAAAACAGATTTTAGCTGTATATAATCTTTCTACAAACACAAATCACTCTCTACACGAACAACAATCTCTTATAACTCTACAGGTCACTTAGCTTAGTCACTTGTCTCAGGAGCAGACTCAGTCAAGAGTGTAAGATGTGCGCGGATTAGAAGATCTGATGAGGAGATCGTCTGCAAACGCTGCAGTGACGTGTCTATGAGCCCCGATTGTTACCCCTTTAATGCGCTCGTCTTGTCTGATCTTTCTGAGAAGAGTCTCCATCAGACTGGGTAAGTAACTGGCTTAGTGATAGAAAACAGAGGGTGGTTATTAACGGTACATACTCAGATTGGGTCACTGTCACTAGTGGGGTACCACAGGGGTCTGTATTGGGTCCTATTCTCTTCAATATATTTATTAATGATCTTGTAGAAAGCTTGCACAGTAAAATATCAATTTTTGCAGATGACACTAAACTGTGTAAAGTAATTAACACAGAGGAGGACAGTGCACTGCTGCAGCAGGATCTGGATAGACTGGAGGCTTGGGCAGAAAAGTGGCAGATGAGGTTTAACACTGACAAATGTAAGGTTATGCATATGGGAAGGAATAATGCAAGTCACCAGTACATACTAAATGGTAAAGCATTGGGTAACTCTGACATGGAAAAGGACCTAGGAATTTTAGTGAACAGCAAACTAAGCTGCAGAAACCAGTGTCAGACAGCTGCTGCCAAGGCCAATAAGATAATGGGTTGCATCAAAAGAGGCATAGATGCCCGTGATGAGAACATAGTCCTGCCACTTTACAAATCACTAGTCAGACCACATATGGAGTACTGTGTACAGTTCTGGGCTCCTGTGAACAAGGCAGACATAGCAGAGCTGGAGAGGGTTCAGAGGAGGGCAACTAAAGTAATAACTGGAATGGGTGGACTACAGTACCCAGAAAGATTATCAAAATTAGGGTTATTCACTTTAGAAAAAAAGACGACTGAGGGGAGATCTAATAACTATGTATAAATATATCAGAGGTCAGTACAGAGATCTCTCCCATCATCTATTTATCCCGAGGACTGTGACTGTGACGAGGGGACATCCTCTGCATCTGGAGGAAAGAAGGTTTGTACATAAACATAGAAGAGGATTCTTTACGGTAAGAGCAGTGAGACTATGGAACTCTCTGCCTGAGGAGGTGGTGATGGTAAGTTCACTAAGAGAGTTCAAGAAGGGCCTGGATGTATTTCTGGAGGGTAATAATATTACAGGTTATAGTTACTAGAGATGGGTCGTTGATCCAGGGAGTTATTCTGATTGCCTGACTGGAGTCGGGAAGGAATTTTTCCCCCTAAAGTGAGGAAAATTGGCTTCTACCTCACAGGGTTTTTTTGCCTTCCCCTGGATCAACTTGTAGGAAAACAGGCTGAACTGGATGGACAGATGTCTTTTTTCGGCCTTACAAACTATGTTACTATGTTACTATAACGAAAAGAGACAGTGACAGCGGGCATCCTTGACGCGTCCCATTCAATATTTTGAAAGACGGGGATAGGGTCCCATTAATTTTGATTTTAGCGGAGGGATCAAAGTACAAGGTGAAAATTGCATCTATAAATTGGTTCGGGAGTCCAAATTTGTGTAATGCAGCTGACATATATTGCCAACTCACCCTATCGAAGGCTTTCTCAGCATCTGTGCTGAGCATAGCCAAGGGAGTTCGAGTATGTTTGGCCTAGGAAATCATCCTAATTAGCGAACTGTGTTCTCCTTTCCCTGTCTCCCGGTCACAAAGCCAACTTGCCCACTATTTGTGGCAATATATTTAGTAATCTTTGAGCCAATATTTTAGCCCACCATTTAACGTCGGCATTAAGTAATGATATAGGTCAATAACTGCCACAGTCTAATGGGTCTTTCTTATCTTTATAGATCACTGTAACATGCTCTTCCAGAGCTTGGGCAGGGAGTTTAGATCCGTGCATGAGGGAATTGCATAACTTTAAGAAATGAGGGGATAGTATTTCCTTAAATGTTTTACAGTATTGAATGGGACGGCTTTTACCCGGTGGAATGGAGGATAAAACTGTACTCATCTCTTCTTCCGAGATGGGAGCCAGCAAATTTTCGGAGTCAGACTCAGAGATAGTCGGTAGGTGCAAGTCATTGAACTCAGTAGCTTCAGCAATAGAGGCATGGGATGAGGAGGGAGGTTTGGGGAGGTTGTATAGACTAGCGCAAAATTGTTGGAAAGCATGCGCAATGTCAGCGGTATTATTATAAACCTCGCCTTTAACATCTCTAATGGAGGATATTAAAGAGTCAGCTTGCTGTTTTTTAGTCCAGGCTTATTTTCGCAGATGTAATATTTAATAGGTTTTTTAACTCTGTACGTAATTTACATAATTGTTGGTAGATATCTTCAGTGGGTGTTCTTTTATGAGCAATCTCCAGTGTGGATATTTGCGATAATAAGGAGTCTAAGGCTGTTTCTTTTTAATCCTTGATCCCATGGCAATTAGTTCCCCTCTGATAACAGATTTATGGGCCTCCCATACAATGGGAGTGGAAGTGTGCTCTGTGTCATTAAGGTTGAAATATTCTCTTAAAGAGTTTGTCAGATGAGATATTTTCTGGGTCACTTATTAACATCTCGTTTAGTCGCCAATTCCATTCTCGTTTGGGCAAAGCCTGTAGGGTAAATGTGAGAAAAATAGGGGCGTGATCTGAGATTGTGATATTGCCAATAGATGCTGAATCTGTATGTGGTAGGTGAGAGTTAGATAAAAGCAGGTAATCCAATCTATGGTAAGAATTACTCGTATGAGAGAAAAATGTATACTCCCGAGTCGACAGGTGGAATGTGCGCCACACATCCATGACCTGTAGGTCACTTAGAGCCCTCTGAAGCCTGGCCAGCAATTTACGGGAGATGCGAAGACCCCTACTCATAGAGTCTAGGGTGACATCCAAAGGTAGATTAAAATCCCCTCCTATAATCAAAGTTCCTTCTCTAAAGGAGGAAAGTAGTCGAAGTGTCCGAACGAGCCACTGCGCTTGCCCATGATTAGGTGCGTACAAATTAACCATTGTGACCATAGAGCCCGCAATTGAACCCTTAACAAACAGGTACCGGCCTTCAGAATCGGCCATTAACACTGTTTGCTTAAAGGAAATTTGCTTACGAAAAGCTATGCTGACTCCTCGACTAGCAGAGAAGTAGGTACTATGATACGTTTCCTGTAAGAAAATAATATCGGCTTTATCTTTAAGTAGTAGTGCAAGGATTTGGGAGTGCTTGCGTGGCTCGTTCAGACCTCTTACATTAAATGACGATACGGATATAGATGCCGTGGTTCATTTTGTAAAATCTCATACATTAGCTGGGACTCTTCAGGGTAAAAAGAAGAACTTGAAACAGGAGAAGGATAGTGCAGGTCAGAACAAAAATAAAAGATAGAGAAGAGTATAAGTAAAAAACAAACTGTGGTGGGGACAATTGTCCCTTTAAGGGCTGAAGTTTTCTGCTCCGTCAGGCGCCAGTAAGTCGAGAGGAATCCCGATCTTCGAAAAGGGCAAGGTGTCTCCCAAGGCGGGGGGTCCCGAGGAGCATCTGAGGATCAAAAAACAGTCATCAGACAGGCAGACATAGAACCGACCGACCCATGCCCATGATGAGGAACAACAGATTCTAATAATAAAAAATAACCATAACATAAAACTAGTAATCCTTAAGCAAATTCTATGTGAACCAAATAATCACAGATAGTATATCAACTGGCTGACTAAGACCGTCTGGGAACCAAACCGACGGATTAATATGAAGAGCAGCTTGTTCCAATAAACAGTAAGATAGCTGGGTGCATATGTCCAGTGAAAGGCCTACAGAGGCCATAGTCCCTGTTAGTAAGAGGCCGACGTTGCCCCAATATAGTAAAGCAAGCTGAATAGCATGGGATATTACGACTCACTCAGGTCTTTGCTTTGAGAGTCACTCCTTTTCTAGCTTTATCCAATCTCCCTAGGGACACTAGTTGCCAGGCTTCAGGCCGAGGAAGAGGGGGTAGCGGGTCCCCTTGGTCCGCAGGCATCCAGGATGGGAGGTCAATCGGGGGAATACAAGCAAATCCCATGCTGCTTTAAGATCTTGTGGTGATCTGATGGTTATTTGCCTCCCATTCTTCATTATAGCTAGCCCAAAAGGATAAAGCCATCTGAAAGTGGTAGCAGTGGCCTTCAAGGCCTCCAACAATGGGCGTAAGATACGGCGTTTAGCAAGAGTAGATGCAGTGATGTCTTGAATGTGACCTAAACATCACCGAACTGAATCTTGGGCTTCTCTCTGCTCTTTAGCAAGATTGCAGCTGTGTCCACATAGCTGAGGAGCCCGCACACCACATCCCTGGGCGGATTATTCATCTTGGGCTTCGGGCGGAGGGCCCTGTGAATGCGTTCAATAGTAATGGCGCTGCTCTTTCCGCCCTCTACAACGAGCTAAAAATTTCCAACGCCGGGCTTGATAGTTCTTCCTGCGTCACAGCTTCAGGTAGGCCTCGTATTCACAGGTTACGCCACCTATTTCAGTTTTCCTGATCCTCCAGCTTCAGGAAGGCTTCATTGATAAGAGACTTATGTGTGGTAATTGTCTCTTACACCTTTTCCTCATAGGATAATATGGCATCTTGGGTGTGCTCTAAGGCCACCACTCGGTAACCTAAATGGCGAAGGTCCTCTTTAATGTCAGATAGATCCTTCTTTAGCGGTGAGAGAGCCGCTTCTAATACATCTTGCAGGATGGCTTTAGAAATAGTAGGATCTTTATGAGGGATTCTCACCTCCGAGGCATCTGACAAGCTTCCAGCATCTGAGATGTCATCAGCGTCTGAATCGCGCGCTTTTTCCCGCGTCAGCCTGGCCTCTTCGCACAACGCTGATTTCTTCAGGTACTTGTCCAAGTCGGGCTGCTTGGACTTAGCTGGAGTTGTGTGGCTAGTGTCCCTGGATTTCTCCCTGGTGTTTTTGCCCATGTTGCGCTAAGGGAAATGCTGTAAGATAGGGCAAATGGTCGGTGCTTGAGAGGAGCTCACACGCGTGCGACCATCCAGCAGCGCTGTCAAGCTCCACCCTAGCTATATGTAGATTTATGAATAAAACTATTGCTAAGCTTGTGTCCTATGCAATGTATGCATACTTTGAAGAGCCATTTGATGGTGAATGCATTTGCACTAGATGCAGGCATGTTGCTTATTTGGAAGCACAGATTCTGGATCTAAATGAATAGCTTGCAACAGGCAGAAGCATTGCAAACCTGGAGAGGAAAACAGGTCGAACTGGATGGACAGATGTCTTTTTTCGGCCTTATAAACTATGTTACTATGTTACTATGTAGAGGCTTAGACCTCACTGTGCAGGCACTGGCTGGGGTCAGTGAAATGGAGGTGGTTGTAGGAGATCAAGATCAGGGCGGGGTCAGTAGTTGGGTTAATGTTTCAACAAGTGCCAGGAAGGCTAGTCCTAAGCTGGAACACCTTAGTAAATATGCATGTTTGGCTGATATTAGGGATGAAAGCCCAGGTCCAGCAACACTGAAGCAGGGCATTGTTTCTAGAAACCAGGAGGATGACTGCTATAGGAAGGATGGGAAGAGGAGTGAAACAAAAGTCAGACAGGTTCTGCTGGTAGGGGCTGCATTATTTGGCAGACAGACATGGTCATCTATCGCTGAAACAGTGAATGACGGACAGAGTGTTGTGTTCTGAGTGCTCGGGTTTGGCATGTTGTAGATAAGAATGACACATTGATAGGTGGGGTTGGGGAAGACCCGGTTGTCATGGTACACAATGGTAAAAATGACAAAGTCATCAGTGTCACTAGAGAGACAGCGGGAGCTTAGGGAGTTAAATAAGTAGCTTAGAAGCTGGTGCAGGAAGGAAGGGTTTGGATTCATGGAGAACTGGGCTGACTTCTCTGTCGGCTACAGGCTATACAGTAGGAAGGGACTGCACCATAATGGGGAGGGTGTAGCTGTGCTGAGGGAAAGAATGGTTAAATGGCTATAGGAGCAAACTAGGATCTTGGGGCAGGGAGAGTAGTCATACCAATAAGAAGGTAGAAAGAGTAGATAGAGAGTGGGATATAGGAGGGGAGAGTGGGGATTTAGTGGGGGCTGGGGTTAGTGAGGAAAGTAGGGAGGTGTCTGTGCAGAACTGTACACCCATGAAAAATAGAGCTCCTAGTAAACATAAACCTGCTACAAAAAAAAAATTCAAATATTATATTTCCAGGAACTAAATATGGGCAATTAAATTAATAAGTAACTTAAAATGTATGTTCACAAATGTCAGAAGTCCAGAAAGCAAAATAGGAGACCTGGAGTCTATGGTACTAGAGTAACACATAGATATAGTTGGTATGGCTCAGCCATGGCTGGACTCTTTACACGACGGGGCTGTTAATATTCAGGGTTGGGAATTGATCGGGGTCAGGGTTCTTGCCTCAACTTGCTGCAGGACCACTTTATGGGCCAGTTTGCAGAAGCTCCAACTAGGGTCAATGCTCTGTTGGATCTGGTAATTTCTAACAATGCAGACCTTGTTACTGTTTGTGAAACACAAGGTAATAGTGACTACAATTGCATTCTCCCATAAAGGGGTTTGTCCAAGTTATATTTATTGATGACCTATCCTCAAGATAGGTCATCAATATCAGATCAGCGGGGGTCTGACTCCCAGCAATGAATGGGGCGGTTAGGTGTAATTACACCTGCTCACCACTGCGGATGTTACGGTGAGCAGATAAACAATGAAGAAGAGGCAGCGCTGGCACAGCGCGCCTCCTCTTCAAACAGCTGATCGGCGGGGGTGTCAGACCCCGCCGATTTGATATTGATGACCTATCCTGAGGATAGGTCATCAAAAAATATAACTTGGACAAACCTTTTAACTATAAAAAGCAAACTTTGGCTGGGAGAGCAAAAACACTGAATTTTAAAAAGACAAATTTCCCCAGTTTTAGGGCAGCATTTAAGGCATAGACTGGGAGTAACTTTTGTCACATAACAATACAGAGTATTAATGGGAGAACTTTATATCCACATTGGGTAATTACACTGCAAAATGTATTCCTGTAGGCAAAAAGTATAAACGGCTAAAATTAAACCACACATGACTTACAGCTACTGTAAAAAGGGCAATAAACGACAAAAGGGCATTTAGCTGTGGGGTCAGCTGTAGCCTTTGAAATTACCAAAGGGTTTAATAAAATCTGTAAAAAAAAGACTTAAAATTTCAAAAATATAAAATGAACTGCAGATGGCCAAAGAGAGCAAAACAAATCCCCAAAAATTCTTCCAGAATATAAATGCTAAAAAACCAAGGTCTACTCTGGAGGTTATTAACTAAGTCCTTTGTATGGGAGACATGAACCTGCTCAGTGGGGATAATGAATACAGTAGGGTGGCTGGATTTATGGAGACTAAAACTTCAGTAAGTGTCAAAGTGGTCGACTTTTTCTTCTTGCCTGATCATTTTCCTATGCTACTGATGCTGCTCTCCACCATTCATTCTGGCTATCCTTGTTTGGTGCCTTGGATAGGATTCCTGACAAGTTACAATTATTGTATAATATTATTATTTCTTATCAGTGTCCCAGTTTAGTTTGGGAAACGTTTAAGTACTATTTGAGAGGATGCCTTAAATCCTCCATTTCTTATATTAAAAAAATCACCGCACAGGAGGAAGAATAGGTAGGCGCTGTTCCACTCTGGAGCATGCATTTATAGCAGACCCCAATGATATCAATAAAATTAAATGGTTATTAGTTGACCAGTAGTGTTTAGTAGTGTTGACTGAATCGAAGCATTCAAAGTAGAATTTGATCCGAAGTTTAGGAAAAATTTGATTTGCAACAAATCTGAATTTCCTTGCGCTTCGTGGTAACTTATCGTTTTTTTCCCCCTAAAATGGGGCCTACATGTGTTACAAGTGAAAGTAAGAAGCCCAAGAAAGCAAGATCACCCATAATGCCACGCAATCAGCCAATCTACAGGTAGCCCTCCCCTGTGATGTCACAGCCCTTTAAAGGCCTCCGCCATTTCACTGTGAGCTGAGCATAGGGAGAGCAATGGAAGTGCTGTTGTGGTAGGGATAGTAGGGCTGACGTGTGCGCGAGTGCAGGAATAGTGCAGGGACTGTAATCTGAAGCTGAAGGGATCCATAGGAGACAGTGCAGTTTGAATCAATGATGGTGTAAGCACAGAGCTATCTAACTGAACAGTGTCCACAGTGATTAAAGGGGTTGGCCATGTGTGTGGTCCAGCCCCCGTACCTCGATGCACATTTTGCGTATTATTGCTTCGTCAGGAGGATGGGTGGAGCTAACTGGTACTGCTAATGAAGGGGAAGCCAACCAATGAGCTAACCCATTTGAAATGTGAAGAGAAAGGCCGTATCCTGATCTTCATTGCTGTGCTTGGCCTATCACATTCTGCCACGTAATGGCGCTTCTGCCCTCAGGCCAACCTGCACAGCAGTGAGGGTCACTAAATGGGTGCGCCTTCCTGCTCATATTACCACTACACACAGGGGTGGGATTCAAATTTTTAACAACAGGTTCCCTACTCAACGGCAGACACGTGGCTTCACGACACATGTTTACATATACATGCACCATATACATGGTACACATACATAAATACACCATATATACACATACCACAAAACTTTTAAAAAGCCTAAGGAGCTAAACTACCAGTGCTGCGAGTTTTTGTAAAGCGCTGGCCCGCACCTCTAAATACATCACCAGAACCAAGTTCTCTACATGAATACAGCATCAGAACCAAATTCTCTACATAAATACAGCACCAGAACCAAATTATCTACATAAATACAGCACCAGAACCAAATTATCTACATAAATACAGCACCAGGACCAAATTCTCTACATAAATATAGCACCAGAAACAAATTCTCTACATAAATACAGCACCAAAACCAAGTTCTCTACATAAATACAGCACCAGAACCAAATTCTCTACTTAAATACAGCACCAGATTTTAGTACAGAAGTTCAGTACAGATACAATCTGAGTAGTCAGGTCAGCCGTCGCCAAACAATACTACAACACTCTTCATACACAGTCAGTAGTAGAATAATAATTTCCATTTAGCTACTTACAGGTGACGTCTCCTCCTGAGTTCTTCCCCATCTGGTTCAGGCCACCATGATGACATCTCCCGTCCACAATTCAGCTCTGCAGATTTTGCAGAGAAGATCTCTTCTGCTTCACGGTTTACCAACAAATTGGCATCCTGCATACTGACACAAACTCAAGTGCCACATGCTGTGCCCTGAATATAACAGCAGCATTAGTGCTACACACAGGGCCCCCAATAGTAGTGCCACACACTCTGTGCTCTCTGTATATAGTGCCACATACTCTGTGCTCTCTGTATGAAGTGCCACATACACTGTGCCCTCTGTTTTCTGTGCCATATGCCATCTGTACATAGTGCAACATGCTCTGTGCCCTCTCTATATAGTGCCACATGCTCTGTGCCCTCTGCATATAGTGCCATATGCTCTGTGCCCTCTGTATACAGTGGCATATGCCCTGCACCCTCTGTATATAGAGCCACATACTCTGTGCCCTTTGTATACAATGCCATATGCTCTGTGCCCTCTGTATATAGTACCACATGTCCTGTGCCCTCTTTATATAGTGCCACATGCTCTGTGCCCTCTGTATATAGTGCCATATGCCCCCTGTATATAGTGCCACATACTCTGTGCCCTCTTTATATAGTGCCACACATGGTGCCCTCTTTATATAGTGCCACACACTGTGCCCTCTGTATATAGTGCCACATGCTCTGTGCCCTCTGTATATAGTGTCATATGCCCTGTGCCCTCTGTTTATAGTGCCACACACAGTGCCCCTAATGCTAGTGCCACATGCTTGGTTCCCCTGATAAAAAGTGCCTCTTATATGTGCCCCTTTGTGTATAGTGCCCCTTCAGTGTGCCCCCTTTATGTATAGTGCCTCTTCTGAGTGCCCCCTGAATACAACGTACACACGCTGTATTATAATACTCGGTAAAAGCTAGAATGCAGTGGGTGAGACGTCACTGGCTGACGGTCACATGACAAGCTAGATGCAGTGGGTATATATAATATATACAGCAGTGTATATACTATATATCTGTACACACTGCATCTATGATACCTTATACCTCACATATCAGTACACTGCTGTATAAACTATATATCTGTACACACTGAATCTAATATACCTCATACCTCACATATCAGTACACTGCTGTATCTAATATATAAAGCTGAGTGTCTGTGTGTGTGTGTATGTCCGCTAAAGGAATCCACACCACTGCAGCTACAATCACAAAATTTGGCACACATGTACATCAGGTGTCCGGGAAGGTTTTAGAACAGTTTTCAACTCTCCAGGACGTACCGTTCCTGAGATATTCCCAAAAAATGCATTAGCCAATAGTAGCCTGGTCACATGACCCTTATCAGCCAATAGAAGCTCACAGGCACACATCAGGTTTCTATGACAACCTAGCCAGTTCACTGCTTTAGGTCTGCATTAAAGAGGCAGAGCACTGTGGATGACAATGGTAAATGGGTATTCCCGGTTACCATAACTATAACTTATGTTTTAGACTAACTCATCATCAATCATTACCTCATATAATGTAAATTTTACATATTTACTGTTCAGTAGTAATACAAGATGTTTTCTTCCACTGCTACCCACCTTCCTCCTAAATTACTATGGCATCGACCTGTAATTCAGGCCACCGTCAAAAGAAGGACTTAAAAGCACCACCCCCAGATCCCACTAAGTCACGCCCCTGACTCAGTCAGGCCATGCCCCTTCCATGCTGCATTTGACCGGGATTAAAAATATTGGTAAAAATCACCTTCTGTCAGCTGCAGGGGTGGGGGGAGGGTGACTTTCTCCCTGCAGCTCATTGCTCAGACTGCACAGTGCTGCTGCTGAGAGTGCTGCTGCTGTGTCCATCCAGGCCCTGCGCATGACAGAGGACAGGGACTCTGAAAGCCAGACCGTCCAGCCTAAAACAAGACCTCTGGCCACCCTAGGGGCAGGCTGATGTTAGGGTGGCCAGATGTCCGGCTTTAGGCTGGACAGTCCAGTTTTCTGGCTACCTGTTCTCCGTCCGACGCAGTGCCTGGACAGACACAGGGATATCCACCCTTTCAGTAGCTCACACTCAGACAGCTTCTCCTCCATGTCTTCACGGAGCCAGGGGGGGCATGGCCTCATGTTTAGTGATGTGTCTTCATGGGAACTGGGGGCGCTGTTTCACATTTGGGGGAATGGCCGGTGAGGTCTGGCTTTCTGGGGTGAAGCTGCTGTGGAGGTCACAGTTAAAGGGGCGGGTTTCTGTAGAGGTCACTGTTAAAGGGGTGGGCAGCTGTAGAGGTCACTGTTAAAGGGGCAGGCTGCTGTAGAGGTCACTGTTGAAGGGGCAGGCTGCTGTAGAGATCACTGTTAAAGGGGCGGGCTGCTGTAGATGTCAATGTTAAAGGGGCGGGCTGCTGTAGAGGTCACTGTTTAATGGGCGGGCAGCTGTAGAGGTCACTGTTAAAGGGGCGGGCTGCTGTAGAGGTCACTGTTAAAGGGGTGGGCCGCTGTAGAGGTCTCTGTTAAAGGGGGGGGGTCGCTGTAGAGGTCACTGTTAAAGGGGCTGGCCGCTGTAGAGGTCACTGTTAAAGGGGTGGGCCACTGTAGAGGTCACTGTTAAAGTGGCAGGCACTGTAGAGGTCACTCTCGATATCTTTTAACGACACACACACACAAACAGTAAAAGAAATAAATTATATATACCCGGGCGAAGCCGGGTCCTTCAGCTAGTATACTATATATCTGTACACTCTGCATATATTATACCTCATACCTCACATATCAGTACACTGCTGTATATACTATATATCTGTACACACTGCATCTATTACACCTTGTACCTCACATATCAATACACTGCTGCATAAACTATATATCTGTACACACTGCATCTATTATACCTCATACCTCACATATCAGTACACTACTGTATATACTGTATAACTGTACATGCTGCATCTATTATACCTCATACCTCACATATCAGTACACTTCTGTATATACTATATATCTGTACACACTGCATCTATTATACCTCATGCCTCACATATCAGTACACTGCTGTATATACTATATATCTGTACAAACTGCATGTATTACTCCTCGTACCTCAAATATCAGTACACTACTGTATATACTATATACATTTATCCACTGCATCTATTATACCTTGTACCTGACGTATCAGTACTCTGTGTGTATACTATGTGTCAGGTGTGAGGTATAAAAGATGCAGTGCGTACAGAAATATGTGGACAGTCATATATTAGGGTCACTGTAAGGTACGTGAGGTATTAGGAGTTGTAGTTAAGGTCCCAGTCAGTCCGGTCAGTTCCGGGCCAATATTAGAGTTAGAGGTCAGTATTGGGGTTACAGGTCAGTATTGGGGTTAGGGGCCAGTATTAGGGTTAGTCGTAGTATTAGCATAGAGCTACATTCAGATGACCAAAAGTGTTTTACAGTCCCCAAATTGTGGATCCGCAAAACACAAATACTGGCCTATCCCTATATAGAAATGCCTATTTTTGCGGACATGAATAGGACATGCTCTATATTTTTTGTGGGGCCACGGAACGGAACTACAGATGCGGACAGTACACGGTGTGCTGTCCGCATCTTTTGTGGCCCCATTAAAATGAATGAGGCCGCACCCTTTCCGCAAAATTGTGGTATGGATGCAGACCCAGAAATATGGTCCTCTGAATGCACCCTTAGGGCCAGTATTAGGTTTAGGGTCAGTATTAGTTAGGGGCCAGTATTGGGGTTAGAGGCAACATTAGGGTACATTCACACAATCATATTTCCATTCACTTCAATGGGGCCGCAAATCTGTAGTTCTGTTCCATGGCCCTGCTAAAAAGATAGAGTATGTCCTGTTCTTGACCACAATCGCAGACGAGAACAGGCATTTCTATCATAGGGCTGGGCATGTGTGTTCAACAAAATGTGGCACGCACACGGCCAGTATCCGTGTTTTGTGGATCCGCAATTTATGGACCGCAAAACACATATGGTCATGTGAATGTAGCCTTAGGGGTCAGTAGAAGGATTAGGGGTCAGTATGGCGTAGTATTAGAGTTAGAGAAAGTATTAGGGTTAGCAGTCAATATTAGGGTTAGGGACAGTATTGGAGGGCAGTATTAGGGTTAGGGGTCCAGGGTTAGAGGTCAGTACTAGGGTTAGGGGTTAGACAGGGCCAGTATTAGGGGTCAATACTAGGGGGTCAGGGGCCAGTATCAGGGTTAGGGGTCCAAGTTAGAGGTCAGTACTAGGGTAGGGTCAGGGGCCAGTACTAGAGTTAGGGGTCAGGCAGGGCAAGTATTAGGGGTCAGGCAGGGCCAGTATTAGGGGTCCGGGGCCTTGTTAGGGTTAGGGGTCAATGCAGGGTCAGTATTGGGGGTCAGGGTTAGAGGTAAGGCAGGGCCAGTATTGAGGGGTCAGTACTAGGGTAAGGCAGGGCCAGTATTGCGGGGTCAGTCATTGGGGAGCAGTGGCCAGTATTAGGGTAACGCAGGGTCAGTATTGGGGGTCAGTAATAGGGAGGCAGGGGCCAGTTTTAAGGCTGCATATGGAGACAATATGGGAGGGCAGTTTATACTTACCTGTACCGGCGCGGTCCCACGATGCAGACCCGTTCTCTTCTGTTGGGTCTGCTCCTGAAGAACGTCGCAGGCGGCGCGATGACGTCATCACGCCGCCTACGTTATATCAGTGCGCCGGCCACCGGGAATAGCGGAGAAGGGAACCAAATGTTCTGCAGGCACAATTGTATCTGCATCTAGTGGATGCAGATGCAATTGGGTTCAGTAACCTCAGCGGCCCTGACATTCACCAGCCGGGGGGCATGTGCCCTTCTGCCCGACGGTCCAGCCCGCCCCTGATCTCCTGCTGCCGCACCGAATCGGGATTCACCCGGTAACCCGGTTCTCCGATCCGGCTGTAATTTTAACAACCGGATCTAGAGAAACGGAGGGAACCGGCTGAACCCCTTGCCTGACTACACAGCATTAGGCTCTTGCGCTCAAGTGCCCATGATGTTGCAATGTGCGCATTGAGGATCAAGTTAAACTGTCGGCACTAGCATTGCTATATTACCAAGTGAAATAAACCTAATAGAATATTTATACAATATGCAATGTAAGATTAGTGACTGCCATTATGTAAAGGACGACCCCGATCTAAATGAATGGAAAATATGCAATAAAGGTGGGATAAAAGGACTATGAAATATCTGTGTGTATAAAATAATTAAATATCAATAATACAATAGTATATATAAATATGTCCTGCCCATCAATTAAACACAAACATATGTGAAATGGATACAAAACGAATTGATGTAAAACCAATTGTGTTTTTATAAACATTAGAATAAGTTCCAGCATCTGTGCCAATTCCTAGTGTGAATACCAGCCAAAGTAGTCCATATTAGTGTAGGGTACTTCAGATCAAAAGTGGATCTGTAATGAACAATGCACACATATCTCATGAGATAAGGACAGGGGTGCACCTAGCTTTTCTGCTGCCTGAGTAGCCTATACCAAATTCTCAACCTAACCCCTTCCCTCCTAACATTATGTATACATTATATATCACTACCGGGGGCGTAGCTATCGGGGAAGCAGGGGAAGCCACTGCTTCGGGGCCGAGAGCAGAAGGGGCCTGGGAGCAGTAGCAGGGTGGCAGCGTCAGACTGGAGGAAGGAAGCATGCAGAGTCTGGCTGCTGATGTCCTTCTTTACAATCTCCTGTGCTGCGGAGCTTCAGACACGCCCTCTCTACACAGGATGAGCTACCCGAGGAGGAGAGAGAGCACAAGGCTGGAGCAGCAGTGTGAACAGATGCAGTGAGTGAGTGAGTCTGCACTGTGACTGTCTCTTCTCTTTGGGACAGGAGGGGGCAGTGGCATAGCTATAGGGGTCGCAGCGATCGCAGTTGCGACCGGGCCCCTAAGCCAGGGGGGCCCCGAGGGCCCCCTTGCTACTTGCAGGGCCGCACCGTCAATTAGGCAGGTGCGGCGCGGCCCTGCACATAGTTGCGGGCGGCGGCGGGGCAGAGGGAGATGAGCGCTTCCATTGTGGAAGAGCTCATCTCCATAGTCATCTGTATCGCCGTCCTCAGGACGGCGATACAGATGCCTGTACTGCGGGGCAGGGGAGGGAGAGGCGTCTCCCCTGCCCGTTCCTCTGACAGGCTGCAGGCACTAGGCCTGCAGCCTATCAGAGGCCGGCTCAGGCGGCGCGATGACATCATCGCGCCGCCTGAGCCGTACAGGGGGGGACACAGGCCGGAAGAGGCCTGCATCGCATTGCTGCCAGCTCCACGGAGGTAAGTATAAGTGTTTATTTATTTTTTTTTATTGTTGTAGTCTTGGACCGGAGCTCTATTGGGGGCACATGGGGGGCACTGGGGGCATTTTTACCGGCAAATAGGGGCACTGGGGCAATTTTACTGGCACTGGGGGCATTATTACAGGCACTGGGGGCATTTTTACCTGCAAAAGGGGACACTGGGGGCATTATTACAGGCACTGGGGCCATTTTTACTGGCACTGGGGACATTATTACAGGCACTGGGGCAATTTTTACTGGCACATGGGGGCACTGGGGGCATTTGTTACTGGCACATGGGGGTACTTGTTAGTGGCACATGGGGGCACTTGTTACTGGCACATGGGGGCACTTGTTACTGGCACATGGGGGCACTGGGGGCATTTCTTACTGGCACTGGGGGCATTTCTCAATGGCACTTGGGGGCATTTCTTAATGGCATGGGAGCGCTGGGGGCATTTTTACTGGCACTGGGGGCATTTGTTACTGGCACTTGGGGGCATTTCTTTATGGCACGGGAGCACTGGGGGTATTTTTACTGGCACTGGGGGCTTTTTTACTGGCACATGGGGGCACTGGGGGCATTTTTACTGGCACTGGGGGCATTTCTTAATGGCATGGGAGCACTGGGGGCATTTTTACTGGCACTGGGGGCATTTTTACTGGCACATGGGGGCACTGGGGGCGCAGTTATTTCTGGGGCACGTTATGTTTACACTATTACGGGACACTATTTGCTGGGCGCAGTTATTTTAGGACACTGTGTGCCAATAATTATTGAAGGGCACTATCTGTGTGGTACTAGTGGCACAGTACTGGGGGTGGTAGGATGATGTGTCCAGAAGACGGGAGGATGATGGAAAAGTAGTAAACTAAAATTTTTTCTGTCAAACTGCAGAGATGAGAAATGGCTGAAAAATGGCGTCTGGTCTGAAAGGAGAAGATGAGGAAAGAGAAGATCTACATCAGAGGAGACGTCACTGGATGTAAGAGGTATGGGGCGCTGTATTAGGCTACATCCACACGAACGTTGTGTTTTGCAGTCTGCAAATTGCGGATCCGCAAAAAAAGGATGATGTTCCGTATGGCATCCATTTTTTTTGCAGATCCACTGTAACAATGCCTATCCTTGTCCGCAAAACGGACAAAAATAGGAATGGACATACAGATGCGGACAGCACACAGTGTTCATTGAAGTGAATGGGTCCACATCTGAGCCGCAAAATCTGCAGATCGGAAGCCGCAAAAACAACGTGTGAATGTAGCCTTACCCTGTATGTTCTGTAGTGATATACGTAATGTTAAGAGGAAAAAGGTTAGGGTGAGAATTTGACATGGGGGGGTTCAGTTTTTGACTTGGCAGAAAAGCTAGGTGCACCAGCGCTGAGGGAAGGGGGGGCCAAGCTGAACTCTTGCACCAGGGCCCATGAGCCTTTAGCTACGCCCCTGGGAGGGGGGGTGTCGGGTAACTCTTCATGCTGCTGAATGCTGTAGTAGACCAGCAGCTTCATGATATTTAGTTGCTTTACTGCCTCATGAAGCATGTCTCCTTTCCTCCCTCATGTATCCAGAGCTCTTGTTGCACCCTGCTATCTCATATTGCTGCCCTACACAGACCTCCTGCCCCTACTTCTTGTATGAATCCCCCTCAGAGCCCCTTCCATCTACTTGCTGTGGCCACCCCTCCTGTCCATCCAGAGCCCCGGGCCCTTGTCTCACTCCCCTGCCTCTCATTATGGTGGTGTCTAAACTGCATGTACCATAAGGACCTTCTAACGTCACAGGGTCATGTGACTGTGCCCCTCCCACCCTATACTGTGCCCCCCACCCCGTACTGTGCTCCCTTATACCCTGCATTGTGCCCTCTTACCATACCCTGTACAGTGACCCTAGTCATTCCCTGTACTGTGCCCTGTTATACCCTTTATTGGGTATTTTATCCAGTTACTGTATGGCGGTTTTATCCGGTCACTGTATGGAAGTATCCAGTCACTGTAAGGTGGTATTATCCAATAACTGTATGGCAATAACTGTATCCCCTTCCCTGTCCATGCCAGCTTTTTTAGACCTGGTGTGAGTGGGGAAAAATTACAGATTGTGGCGCAAAGGACCTGTGCGCCACAATCTGTTCAGAAATACGCTTAATATAGATATATTTCTGTTTAATAAATTACCCTCTAATTGTTTTATTATTCCAGGATAAGGCTAATATCTTTATAGTATGTATATATTCAAGTGTATTATACTGGGCTCTGTATTTCCCAATAGATAAATGATCCTTAGGAAACACAGTCCTCACCCCTGACCACCAGGCCCAGGTTGTGCTCCTCTCCTCTCTGCCCCACTGCTCCACTGTGTACTGGTGCTTATTATTATGCACTAAGGCAGGGTTCACATTACATTTTTGCCATCAGTTTCATGTATACAAAAATGTATACATTAACAGATGCCTCAGATTGATCTATACAGTGGCATCCGTTCACCATACAGTTTCATTGTAAAAAAAAAAACATATACGTTAACGTATGCATTTTTTGTTACTGGAGTCTGCAGTATACAAAAACGTGGTGCGCTGCATATTTGTATATGGTACTTTTTTATCTATATATACATCAAACGGATAGAAAAAACGTGATGTGAACCCACTGTTACATATGCACAAATGCGATGCCAGGATGGTCATGGGGGAAGGGGGGGCCGTTCAAAAAGTTGCAGTGGGGCCCATTCAGTTCTAGCTACGCTTCTGATCACTACAAAATATACAGGGTAATACAGCATCACATACCTACATCCAGTGACGTCTCCTCTGATGTAGGCTTTCTCTTTCCTCTTCTTCTCCATTCAGACCAGACCAACATGATGATTTTTCACCCATCTCTCGTCCCTGCAGTTTGACAAAAACTGATCATCCTACTATACTGCAGAAACAGATTTGAAAATACTAGTACCAGGCAGATAGTGCCCTTCAATAATTATTGGCATGCAGTGTCCTAAAATAACTGCGCCCAGCAAATAGTGTCCCTGACACCAATAGTGTAAACATAATGTCCCCCAAAAATAACTGTGCTAAGCTAATACTGTGCCAGGAGGGACCCCTGGTAATAGTGCTCCCAAAAGTCCCATTAACAGTAATAATTCTCTGCCAGAGAGCACTTGGTAGTAATAATACTCCTACAGTGCCCCCAACATGTCCCCAGTGTTCCCCAGAAGTAATAATGTTCCCGTAGTGCCCATACTAGTAATCATTTTCCCCATAGTCCCCCAGTAGTAATAAAGCATACCATAATGCCCCCAGTAGTAATAATTCTCCTTATAATGTGACAGTAGAAAAATGCCCCTTTAAAATGAGCACCAGTACAGAAAATGCCCCCTTATAATGTGTGCCAGTGCAAAACTATAATTTAGTCTTACCGGTAAATAGCTTTCCAGGAGTCCGACATGACAGCACACATGGAGGATGTCCTTGTATATCTCTAACGGGACAGGAAGCACAGAGAGGTTAAAAGCCCCTCCCACCCTGCATATGCCAGTGTTCTTCCTTCACACCGGACAAGCAACAATCTTAATTATATATATATATATATATATATATATATATATATATATATACAGTACAGACCAAAAGTTTGGACACACCTTCTCATTCAAAGAGTTTTCTGTATTTTCATGACTATGAAAATTGTAGATTCACACTGAAGGCATCAAAACTATGAATTAACACATGTGGAATTATATACTTAACAAAAAAGTGTGAAACAACTGAAAATATGTATTTTATATTTATGTAAACCTTATATTCTAGGTTCTTCAAAGTGGCCACCTTTTGCTTTGATTACTGCTTTGCACACTCTTGGCATTCTCTTGATGAGCTTCAAGAGGTAGTCACCTGAAATGGTATTCCAACAGTCTTGAAGGAGTTCCCAGAGATGCTTAGCACTTGTTGGCCCTTTTACCTTCACTCTGCGGTCCAGCTCACCCCAAACCATCTTGATTGGGTTCAGGTCTGGTACAGTACAGACCAAAAGTTTGGACACACCTTCTCATTCAAAGAGTTTTCTGTATTTTCATGACTATGAAAATTGTAGATTCACACTGAAGGCATCAAAACTATGAATTAACACATGTGGAATTATATACTTAACAAAAAAGTGTAAAACAGCTGTAAATATGTCTTATATTCTAGGTTCTTCAAAGTAGCCACCTTTTGCTTTGATTACTGCTTTTCACACTCTTGGCATTCTCTTGATGAGCTTCAAGAAGTAGTCACCTGAAATGGTTTTCACTTTATAGGTGTACCCTGACAGGTTTAATAAGTGGCCTTATATTTCTTGCCTTATAAATGGGGTTGGGACCATGACTTGTGTTGGGCAGAAGTCAGGTGGATACACAGCTGATAGTCCTACTGAATAGACTGTTAGAATTTGTATTATGGCAAGAAAAAAGCAGCTAAGTAAAGAAAAACGAGTGGCCATCATTACTTTAAGAAATGAAGGTCAGTCAGTCAACTTTAAAAGTGTCCTCAAGTGCAGTTGCAAAACCCATCAAGCGCTACAAAGAAACTGGCTGACATGAGGACCGCCCCAGGAAAGGAAGACCAAGAGTCACCTCTGCTGCGGAGTTCATCCGAGTCACCAGCCTCAGAAATCGCAGGTTAACAGCAGACACATCTCTACAACAACTGTTAAGAGGAGACTGTGTGCAGCAGGCCTTCATGGTAAAATAGCTGCTAGGAAACCACTGCTAAGGACAGGCAACAAGCAGAAGAGACTTGTTTAGGCTAAAGAACACAAGGAATGGACATTAGACCAGTGGAAATGTGTGCTTTGGTCTGATGAGTCCAAATTTGAGATCTTTGGTTCCAACCACCGTGTCTTTGTGCGACGCAGAAAAGGTGAACGGATGGACTCTACATGCCTGGTTCCCACCATGAAGCATGGAGGAGGAGGTGTGATGTGTGGGGGTGTTTTGCTGGTGACACTGTTGGGGATTTATTCAAAATTGAAGGCATACTGACCTTCGTCCAAAGGCTAAATCAGAAGTAGACGAAAGGTCCAGTCTATAATGTTTACAAAACGTTTGAAAACTGGACCAAGTAGCTGTTTTGCAAATCTGCTCTACCGAAGCGTTGGCCCTCTCTGCCCAAGAGGCAGCCAATGCTCTAGTAGAATGGCCCGTAATCTTAATGGGAGGAACCTTATTCACAGAAGAGTAGGCCTGCTGAATAATAATCCTAATCCACCTGGCTATAGTGGTTTTAGAAACCTGCTTTCCTTTATTCTTCCCTGCAAACTGTATGAATAAAGCTGAATCCTTCCTGAAAGAATGGGTGACCTCTGAATAACTGTACGTCTAACATCCAGGGTATGGAACTGTTGTTCTCTAGAATTTTTAGGTTCTGCACAAAAGGAAGGTAACACTATTTCCTGGTTGCGATAAAAAGTAGAGACTACTTTGGGTAAGAAGGCCGGATCTAACTTCAAGATTATTCTGTCGTTTAAAATCCTTAAATATGGTTCCCTGGAAGACAAAGCCTGTAACTCTCCTATACACCTAGCCGTGGTAATGGCTACTAGGAATACTGTTTTAAAGGAAAGCATCTTCAATTCACACTCCTCTAAAGGTTCAAAAGGAGGGAAACATAGGTAATTTAATACCAGAGACAAATCCCAGGGAGGGACCGTACTGCTTACCCTAGGGCGAATTCTAGAAATGGTCCTAGTAAATGATCTTACCCAACAATGCTCTGCCAAGGGGAAACCCAGGAGCCAACTTAATGCAGAAATCTGAACTTTGTTAGTGCTTGGACGAAGGCCCATATCAAATCTAACACCTCCGGAATGGAAGGGAAGTCAGACCCCTTATGATGTATAGCAAACCAGGACCTAAATCTTTTCCAGATCTTACCATAAATAGCAGATGTGACCTTCTTATGGCTTTGCAGTATGGTAGAAATGACATTATCGGATAGCCCCCTTGCCCTTAGCATTCCCTCTTCAGTATCCAGGCAGTCAATTTTAATCTGTGAACCTGTGGGTGCCAAAGAGGACCTTGAGATAAGAAGTCGTCTACTGAGGGAAGAAAAAATGGATCCTCCAAAGCCAGCATGCTTAGAATTGGGAACCACCTCTGTTTGGGCCAGTAAGGGACTATCAATATTAGAGTTGTCTGCTCTGATCTTATCTTCTTTAATACTGCTCTGATTAGAGGAACTGGAGGGAAACATATGCCAGGTTCATGTTCCAAGGCTGTAAAAGAGCGTCCACTGCTGCTGGATTGTCCCAGCGGTTTAGTGAAAAGAAACAGGGAAGCTGGGAATTTTTTCTTGTGGCAAATAAATCCACCTGAGGAGTTCCCCATTTCTTGCAGAGAAGCTGAAATACTTCCTTCTTTAGACACCATTCTCCCAGCTGAATGGATTGTCTGCTCAGGAAGTCCGCAGTCACATTTGTTCTTCCTTTTAGGTGAACCGCTGAGATGGAGAGGACTTTCTTCTCCGCCCAATTGAAAATTTCTTCTGCTAAATGCTGCAGATGGGTAAACTTCGATCCCCCTGATGCTTCATGTACCGTTGTTATATTGTCCGAGAGTACTTGAATATGCTGACCTAATAGCAGGTCCTCTGCTTTCAGGAATGTCATCAGAACTGCCTTTAGCTCACCGTAATTTGAAGATCTTTGGGAGGTTGAAGGATTCCAACGGCCCTGGAAGTAATGGTCCTGAATTTGAGCTCCCCAACCTAATTTGCTGGCATCTGGCATTTTCTAAGTTTGTCCACCAAGAGAGACCCTCTCTTACAAACCTCGGGATTATGATCTTCTGGTCTAAGGAATTTAAATCCCGATTCCAATAGGTCAGTAGTATCTTCTGCAAAGGTCTTGAGTGAAACTGACTCCAAGGAACCGTTTGAATACAGGACGTCATCAGTCCTAATTAGTGATGAGCGAATCGAAGGGGGCTTTTTTTTTAAAATTATTTAATAATTTTTGAAAAAAAATGGCGTGGGGTCCCCCCCTTTTTTCCTTCGCCAGCCAGATACAACCAGCAGCAGCAGCCTGGCACTACCAGGGTGGGAAGGGACATGGTTATTGGCCCTTCCCAGCCTAATGGTACCAGCCTGCAGACGCCCCAGAGCCAGACCCTCAATTTAGAAGGTCCGGTCCTGCGGGTACCCGGCTCTTCCCGGCACCCCTGGTGGCGGTGGGTGCCGAGGTAATAGATGTTGGGGTTAGTGCTGGCCTGCCATACCGGCAAGCACTAAGCCCAGTATTAGTAATCAGGGCCGTCTGTAGATAGCCGTAATTACTAAAACTGTAGTATTGTAAAAAAAAAATACACACACACAAATATAAAACATTTTATTGAAATAAACACTCCCCCAGACCCCTGTTTGACCATTTTATTAAAAAAAAAAAAAAGCTGGTCCGACGTAGTCCACCGAATCCGACGTAGTCCTCTGCATTAACGACCCTGAAAAATAAACAACAAACACACAAACACAGACCACTTACCTCTTCCTGCACTGGGATAATACACACAGTGATGTCACTGTACAGGGATAATAAACACAGTGATGTCACAGTACGGGGATAATAAACACAGTGATGTCACAGTACAGAGATAATAAACACAGTGATGTCACAGTACAGGGATAATAAACACAGTGATGTCACAGTACAGAGATAATAAAGACAGTGATGTCACTGTACAGGGATAATAAACACAGTGATGTCACAGTACAGAGATAATAAACACAGTGATGTCACAGTACAGAGATAATAAACACAGTGATGTCAAAGTCCAGGGATAATACACACAGTGATGTCACAGTACAGAGATAATAAACACAGTGATGTCACAGTACAGGGATAATAAACACTGCGATGTCACAGTCCAGGGATAATAAACACAGTGATGTCACAGTACACCTGTGCAAACAAGGCCTGGGGGACCAAGATAAGGCTAGGGGCTACACTGAAAAGGGCCAGTGGCACACAGATAAGGGGTAAGGGGCAGGGTCACAAGCAAGGTCCTGGGGAGGAAGGGGGGGTGAGGGGTGAACAGATAAGGGCCAGGGTGGCGCACACAGGGGGCAGCAGAGACAAGAACCAGAGAGGCGCAGACAAAGAGGGAGTTG
>ONZH01012890.1:0-78624 GCA_900303285.1 Rhinella marina
TCCCTCATCAGCAGGTACTGTCTCACCCTGCCCAGGACCACGGCCTCTGCCCCCTGCAGTAATTGAATGCCCACGCCCACGCCCTCGTCCTTGACTCTTAGCCCTGGGGTTCAACATTTTCTGTATATAAGTGTATTATATAAAAAATAAAAAATAAATGGGCCTGGTGTACTGAAACCCACAAACTTGTTCAGTCTGGTTTAATTAAGTGACGTAAAGAAAGTGTCACCTGGACCGAAAATACGGATTGTAGTGAGTGTACTGAACTGTGACACACAGAATGGTTTCACACTGCTGTGTGAAATGGATTTGTATCACTGAGCTAAAACAACAAAAAAACTATTTTTTTAATATATTTTTTTTAATATATTTTTTTCTAGTTTTGTTTTTTTTGGAACGTGACGTGCAGAAACTATCGTAGAGCTAACTGACACCCTACTATTTAGACTGCGACCCAGACAAATGTCGCATAGAGATTTTTGGGATCAAGCTATATACGTGACAGGCAGCAAAAGACTTGGTTGTATTAAGTGACGTACAGAAAGTGTCACCTGGACAGAAAATACGGATTGGAGTGAGTGGACAGCTGAACTGTGACACACAGAATGGTTCCACACTGCTGTGTGAAATGGATTTGTATCACTGAGATATAACATTAAAAAAAAGGGGGTTATATATGGCAATAGCTGCACTACTAGTGCCAGCCAGCCAGCCAAGCCAGGAAACAAAAAAAAAAATGTCTTGTAGCCCTTAGAAGGGCTGTTGGGTTCTTTGTGGGTGATTCCTGCCTAACAGAGAACTAAATGCAGGCCCTAACACTCTCCCTGAAACGCAGCAGCTCTATCCCTAACGACATCCAGACGGCATCTGAGCCGAGCACCGCGGCCAGTCACTAGTATATTCCAGGGTCACCTGATCAGGCCAGCCAACCCCTGCTATCGACATGTAAGGGCCCCACGTGATGCTGGGTGTACCGTAGAGTCTCCTGGCTTGTGATTGGCTGAGTTTATAGGCGCCAAAAAAGCACGATGCGGAAGTTGCCATTTCCTCGAGCATGGCGAGATACTTGTCCGAGCAGCGAGCACTTACGAGTACCCTAATACTCGAACGAGCACCAAGCTCGGACGAGTATGCTCGCTCATCTCTAGTGATATATCTTTACAAGACCTTTTGTAGTCCAGATTCTGAATGATCCTAGGGAATCCTGTGATGGGGGGAATAATGGGTTATTCAATAGTGGCAGCAGTGGTAAGTGGGGTGATATTAGTCCGGCTGAGTCCCAGATGGCTAAGGAGTGTTTGAGGATGGGATTAGTAATTGTGGGTCTACAATTCGGGGGAGTCAAGGGTGAGAGGGGCCATGGATTTGGGTTTTTAATTTATCAGCATAGCATTTGAATTACCAGTGAGCTATGCACATGGAAGTTTAGTGGAAATGTACTGGATTGCAAGTGTGCTAGATAAATTATGAGATTGTTACTAAAGTTAACAGAATGCAAAAAAAAAAAAAAAAAGAAAAGTAAAAGAAAAATATCCTCCTAAAACCCCATTGAATATCATCTGAAAGCTGAGAAACAATGTGAGTGTATAAATATGCATTTGATATAAGTGTTTTCAAGTACTGGACAAATGTTTCTAGACACAATCAACAGATGAGGAACGATCAAGTATTCATCATTAAACAAAGATGTAACACGCCATGATTGTAACCTACGGCTGATTACTCTGTAAGGGGCTGGAATTGTTGCAGGCAGACAAATTGCAAATTAAATTGACTCCATGATGGCTGCTGTTCAAATAATAACTTAACTGAGAGTTGCAGGCCAGCATTTAACATGTTCATTGTCTAAATGCTTGTTACACAGTATTTCCAGTTCCATTGGAATCATTGAGTGTTAACTGTAAGGACTGTGTTAGCAGGACATGTTTTTTAACATAATAATTAGTTCATCCACTTCTCTTATACCACAGATTTCCTGGCTTCTTTCCACATGATTTGCTTCTGGACTTAAAGTTACAAAATGTGGTAAATTAGTTTTTGATTGCCGGATTGTATTTAAAGAGGTTGTCCCATCTGGACATTTTCAGCATATCAAAAGGATATGCCATAAATGTCCAATAGGTGTGGGACCTATTGGGCATTTATAGAATGTTATACAGTTATACAGTTATAGTTATAGAACTGTTATAGCAGCAGCCTGCTGCTCTGCTCACCTGCTTTGGTGCTCCTGGGTTCCTGCAGCTCAAACCCATAAGACTCCATTCACACATCCTGTTTTTCTTTCCTGATTCGATCCTGATTTTTTCAGGACCCATTGAAATGAATGGATCCAGATCAGGATCGAATTAGGAAAGAAAAACAGGACGTGCGTGTGAATGGAGCCTAAGATTAACTCTGTCCCTCCATGCAGGCTATGCCCTGCTGCTTAGCGTCTAGGCCTCTCTCTGACCGTATGGCACATGCATCTGGCTCTTAAAGAGGACCTTTGACCACTCCGAATATTTTCAGATTCACTTCGGAAAATTCTTCTAAAATCTTTGTACGCTAACGCTACGTACGCATAATGTAATTTGTATGCTAATGCTACACATCTGAGAATTTGTATGCTTATGCGAACATATTCAGTTAAATAGCATACTTTTACTGTATATTCGTTCTTGGTGCGAGCCTAGACAATAATATGCTAAAGCTTCGTACGCACTTTGTACACTCAGGCGTAAGTATTCAAGGGAATGTTTGCAGAATAACAAATGATTTGTACGCAGCGTCGACTGAATAGCTTCGTATTCGTACGAATCCTTTAAAAAATTTGACGAACATTTGGCGAAGTGAATTTTGGATGATTCGCTCATCTCTAGTAATAACAATTCTGGAACATCTATTCTTATGGCTCTATGTTGTGCCATTCATTTGTTATTTCTACTAGAAGTTATGAATGAATTGCTACCGTGTTTCCCCGAAAGTAAGACAGTGTCTTACTTTCTTTTTATCCCCAAAAGCCCCACTATGTCTTACTTTCGGGGTATGTCTTATATTGGAAAAAACGGTCTACGGACCCCTCCCCCCCACACCCAGGGGCCGGGGACACAGGCTACTTACCTCTCCTGCAGACCTGTCCAGGGTCCATGGGCCCCGCGCGCTCCTCTCACCGTCTTACAGCCACCCGGGTGCCGGCTCCTCCTCCTTCCAGCTCCCGCCGGCTTCTTCTGCCTCAGCTGACATGTAGCGCTGTGGGGCACCAATAACAACCAATAACAAAGCTCCTGCTGTAAGGAGCTTTGTTATTGGTTATTGCAGGCACCGGCAGCATCGCTGCGCTGCCTGTGCCGTTCACAGCGCGGCCTGCAGTGATGACAAAAAGGAAAAAGTCTAAGGCGTAGCGGTACGCCTTAGACTTTTTCCAGGGAGTAAAATAAAAAAAAAATGCATCTATGACGCATTTTTATGCGTTATTGCGACCTCTGGAGAGGGGGACGGTGCGGACGTGGGCAGGAGGCGGCAATACCCCCGTGTTTCCCCGAAAGTAAGACATATGTCTTACTTTCGGGGTACGGCTTATATTAGCCGACCCCCCTGAAACCCCCGATACGTCTTACAATCGGGGGTGTCTTACTATCGGGGAAACACGGTAGCAGTCTGCAGTAAGGGTACACAGGGGAGGTAACAAATTGGGGGTGTGTACCTGCACAGACTCACTCTATCGAATCAGTACTGCCATTTTCAGAAAAAAAAACACACTTATCAAGTATCGCAGCATCCATAATGACCAGCACTATACATGTATCACATAATCTACCCAGTCAGATAAACATTGTAAAATAAAAAGCCATTTTTGTCACCTTACATCACAAAAAGTACAATAACAAGTCATCAAACAGTTATATGTACCCCAAAATAGTGCCAATCAAACCGTCGCCTCATCTTGCAAAAAATGAGCCGCTACATAAGACAATCGCCCAAAAAATAAAAGAAATATGGCTCTCAGAAAATATAGACATTAAAACATCATTTTTTTGTTTCAAAGATGCTTTTATGGTGTAAAAATTAAAAAAAGCATATATATTAGATATTGCCACGTCCATAACGACCTGCTCTATGAAAATATCACATGACCTACCCCCTCAGGTGAACACCGTAAAAAAATAAAAAATGTGCCAAAACAACCAATTTATTTGTCACCTTGCCCCATAAAGTGTAATATTGAATGATCAAAAAATCATACATATCCAAAAATGGTACCAATAAAACATCAACTCTTCCTGCAAAAAAACAAGCCCCTGCACAAGACCATCGGCAGAAAAATAAAAAAATATCTTTCATAAAATAGACACAAAAACATATTTTTTTCAAACATGCTTTATCTGAAATGCTTTAACTGGAACAAACAAAAAAAGTAGACAATAAATAAAAACTGTGCCAGAACAGCCATTTTTTTTATTACCTTGCCTCAAAAAAAGCATATTATGGAACAATGAAAATTCATATGTACCCCAAAATAGTGGGAGTCTTTACTGTAAGGGTGCATCAGGGGGGCTTGAAAGGTGACATGGTGTCTAAAACCAGTCCAGCAAAACTGCCTTCCAAAAATGAATAGGCACTTCTTAGCTGTGTGCTCTTACATTAGTTTATGTATTATATTATATTATTATTATATTATTATTATATTATATTATATATTATATTATATTATATATTGTATTATGGGTGTTTCTGTAAGCTGCAGAATTGAGATAATAGATATTGAGGTTTGTTTGGCTGTTAACCCTTGATATGTTACAGACAACAATGGATTAAAGTGGAAAATCTGCCAAAAAGGTGAAATTTTTCCCCTTTTCCTTTCTTGTGGTATAGCTAAAGGGTTAACCAAGTTTGTAAAATCAGTTTTGAATAACCTGAGGGGTATAGTTTCTAAAATGGGGTAATTTATGGGTGTTTCCTATTATGTAAGCTCCACAAAGTGACTTCACAACTGAACTGGTCCTTAAAAAGTGGGTTTTGGAAGAAGAATTGCTTCTAAAATTCTAAGCCTTCTAGCGTCCTAAAAAATAAAATGACATTTTCAAAATGATGCCAACATGAAGTACACATATGGAGAATGTTAAAGAGGACCTTTCACCACTCCTGACATGCCATCCCAAAATGTACCAAATATTTTGAAAAATTAGAAAAAAAATTACAATTTTTCTGCTGTTAAAACAGAAAGTAATACCTCTTAAATATTGATTACTTAAAGAGGACCTTTCACCACTCCTGACATGCCTATTTTAATAGCGTTATGCATTCCCCACGTACTAACAATTCTGGAACATCTATTCTTATGTCTGTATGTTGTGCCATTCCTTTATTATTTGCACTAGAAGTTATGAATGAATTGCTCTTTGTCTTCAGCAAGGGAACAGAGGGGAGGTAACAAGTTGGGGGTGTGTACCTGCACAGTCTGACTCTAGCCAATCAGTGCTGCTATGTTCAGACTGTGCAGGTACACACCCCCAACTTGTTACCTCCCTCCTGTTCCCTTACTGAAGGCAAATAGCAATTCATTCATAACTTCTAGTGCAAATAATAAAGAAATGGCACAACATAGAGCCATAAGAATAGATGCTCCAGAATTGTTATTACATGGGGACTGCATGAAGCTATTAAAATAGGCATGTCAGGAGTGGTGAAAGGTCCTCTTTAAGTAATCAATATTTAAGAGGTATTACTTTCTGTTTTAACAGCAGAAAAATTGTAATTTTTTGCTAATTTTTCAAAATATTTGGTACATTTTGGATTTTTTCATAAATAAAGGTGAAATATATCAACTCAAATTTACAACTGTCATAAAGGACAATGTGTTACGAGAAAACATCTCAGAATGGCCTGGGCAAGTAAAAGTGTTCCAAAGTTATTACCACATAAAGTGACACATGTCAGATTTGCAAAAAATGGCTTGGCCAGTAAAGTGAAAACTGGCCTGGGGTAGAAGGAGTTAAAATCCTTCTTCACTTTTGTGCCACTTACTTTAGAATAGCAGCAGATTTTCCCTTTTTAGCACAGAGTGTAATATCTATTTATTTTAATTGTGAATGCCTGTTTAGGAAAAATTCTTCCCAGCTGTTTTTTTCCTGTATGATTTTTACATATTATTATAACTGGGTCAGATCTAGTACTACTAGGCAGATTTTTATTGTCTTGGGATAGCAGATGTTGAAAGGAGAGGGTTTTTTTTTACTTCCAAACTCCATGAATTATTTTATTTTTCTTATCAGCACTGAAAATGAATTGAGTGAATGAGAAATTCAGCTATGCTATGTTAAGTTTATATTGGATGTGATAATGATAATTTGTGAAAGAACAGCTACAAAATATTCCGTTGGAACAAAATGTGTCTTCTGGAGCAGTACTGCATCCAAGATTTATGTTAATATCAAAAGTACAAACCCTTGTCTTTCCCACTCCTTACTTTTAGTCTACTGGTTGACATATTTATTCAATGTCTGTCACAACATTAGAAATAATTGGCTAAGAGGCATAAGACACAGCTTTATAACAATTATAAAATGAAAAGAGTTCTTTTAAAGGCAACTGATGAAAACATAGTAAATTGGGCCACATATATGGACAGCATGCCTTGAAGGCCTTCCCATTTAGCGATGTACTATTATGTCACTATATCTAAAAAGTTAATGGTGAAATAATAGGTGTTATATAGGACTGCAGGCGACATCTACTATCTGTACTGTGAGACTTATCAGTGTTATCTGTGGTGTTACATAATACTGTAGGAAAGGCTACATTCACATCTCTGGCATTGTGATCCAGCTGCCAACTCTGGCGGAGAATGCCAGGAATCAGCAGGACACAAATCGCTGTGTGCAGTGGTTTCTGTTCTGACAATTCTCTGCATTTTTTCGGTATTCCGGTTGCATCAGTATTTGTAAGCCAAAAGCAGGAGTGGGTTCAAGACACAGAAGAGATGCAAATATTTCTATTACATTTTATCTTTATTTTAGACCCACTCCTGCTTTTGGCTTAAAAATACTGATCAAATACTGACCAAACACTGACTGTGGGAAACAGACCTTTCAGATGCAAAAAATACAATATTTTTTTCTGTTGTTCTAATGGATAAGAAGAATGGAAAAATAAATGGTGATGTCAATACGGACAAAGAGGGACAATAGTGGCCCCATAACAGAGTGGGATGGTGGCCAACAGCAGTGACAGTAACAGGGTCAATAGTGGCTCCCTAACAGAGTGGGGATGGGGGCCAACAGCAGTGGCAGTAACAGGGACAATAGTAGCTCCATAACACAGAGGGGATGGGGGCCAACAGCAGTGGCAGTAACAGGGACAATAGTAGCTCCATAACAGAGTTGGGATGGGGGCCAACAGCAGTGGCAGTAACAAGGATAATAGTGGTCTCATGACAGATTGGGTAGGGTGGGCAGCAGCAGTGACAGTGACAATAGTCACCCTATGACAGAGTGGGTAGCAGGCAGCAGCAGTAGAAAACAGCACAGTAGCAGAACCCAAAAACAGCAGAGTAATAGCAAGACCCAGTGGCCCATATCCTTTTAAAAATTTAACATGTACATATCAGTAGGCCAAGAAGCACTATTGTAGGAATGGCAGTAGATGCAGCAGACAGGTGGCATCAGGTGGGTGTCAGTATCAGAATGGTGGCAGCAGCATGTGGCAAGAAGTACAGGCCCATTTTGCAGAATATTCCGGCAGCACACTACAGTATGATCATTAGTGGCAGAATGTCATTCTGTTGCATCAGGCATCGGCGTCTGGGAATCTGGTTTTAGTCTCTCAACATTTTGGGAGGAAAGGCGAGTTCTCTCAGGGTTAACTATGTTGCCTGCCACACTGAACACATGCTCTAATGCCACACTACTGACTGGGCAGGACAGCATGCCCATGGCAATCTTGGTCAGTTGCAGCCACACTTCAAGTTTGCATGCCCAGTAGTCCAGAGGATCTTGGATCATGGGTGACAGGGTGGAGTACAAGTAGAGGTTCTGCTGCATGTCCTTCTGGATGTTTTTTTGGTAGGCGGCTGAAGAAACCTGCTCATCATAGACTCCAGAATGAAGTTGCTGCATATGGAGCTGGTGCTGCTCCTGTCCACCGTCCCCCCACCAGTCATGGCAGTGGACCATGAGCACAGGGGGTCCCCCCCGGTCATACCTTCCTGAAGACGGGAGATGGCACTCGTAAGCAGCGACCAATTGACTACACAAAATGTCTCTATAGTAGTCTATTTTTGCATCCCTCTCAGAAGGTCTAAAAAATGCTCCCATTTTTGACTGGTAGCGAGGGTCTGACAATATGGATAGCCAGTTGACATCTTTTTGTCATATCATGACAATGCGCTTTCACTACACAAACATAACAGCTTGCATCTGGCCATTTGCGCATGGGACTTGGAGGACCTCCCTGCCTCAATCTCCACTGCATACTGCCATGGTCTGTTGGGGTCATCTGCATCATCTTCGTTGTCGCCCTCCAGCTCCTCATGCTCTTCCTGCTGTTGTTACTTGGCAGATAAACCACCTAGTTGTGTATAAAATTCCCGGGCATTGTTCTCCTTCTCCTCCTCTGTCAGTTCATCCTCCTCGAGGTTCAGGTGGACATGATATGGAGGTGCCATTTCTTCTGCCCCCTCAGCAATCAGATTTGTCAGCATCCCTTCCAGCATGTGAAGAAGTGGAATGACATCATTCATCCCGTAGTTCTGCTGACTGACAAATAAAGGGACCTCCTTAAAAGGCTTGAGCAAACGGCACATGTCATGCATGAGCTGCCACTGGCTAGCATGGAAGTTACACCAGGGAGTAGACCTATCCATCTGCAGCATTAAGAAATAGTTGATCTCTTTCCTTTGCTCGTACAGGTGGTCTAACATATGGAGCATGGAGTTCCAACAGGTGGAAACGTCCCACATAAGGCAATGTTGGGGAAGAGCATTTTGCCTTTGCTGCTCAAGGAGGACGTATTTTGCACAGTCAGAATGGCTGAAGTGCCTGCACAGTTCCTGAACATTTTTAACAGCTCTTGGAGCTCAGTGGAAGATTGAGGAAATAGTTGACAAGAAGATTGAAGACGTGCACCATGCAGAGCGGTCAGCCTTCCCTGATGCAGCACAGACAAAATATTCTTCCCGTTATTAGTAACTAGAGATGAGCGAATCATCCAAAATTCGCTTCGGCGAATAATCGACGAATTTCTGACAAGATTCGTTCTTAATACAAATTTATTCGGTCGAATTTGCGTTAAAAAATAATCGTTGTTTTGCGAACATTCCTGCACAAATTACGAACATACAGTCAGCACTGTTAAAAGTACGCAATACGTAAGCATTAGCGTACAAAGTGAGTACGAATCCTTAGCATACTATTGACTTGCGATTGCGTCATACACACGCAAGCACAAGGCTAGGCCGCGGCGTACAGTCTTTTGAGGCAGTCCATATGAGCTAGAAAAGTAAGGCGCTAGCTATCCGGCTAAGGGCATAATTTACTAAGTGCATAATAGGACACATTTCAGTACCTGAAAAAGAATACACACAATGGGCTAAAGTGCTTGAACATTGCTGAACCTATAAAAACATTATTGCTAAAATACAGCAAAGACATAATTATGCAAACATTTTAGTGCAATCAATTTCACATTTGTAAGCATAATAGGCTCAGATATACGTTTGAGTCTCTCGTCGTGGCTGCTTGGCATAATGAAACACTGGAACACAGTCCAAAATTCAATTGTAATCCACGTGAGGTAATTTTGTAATCCAAACAGGTAACGTGTAATCCACATGGATAATATAAAATAGCAGCAAATAGAGAACCCTCTTTGCAAAGGGGGCTCCCAAATAACCTGAGAAGGGGGGAAAAGGGAAAATAGGCGCGCTTAGGCGCAATTGGGAATTTTCTGCAGAATGGGGGGAGTCCTGACAAGCCATGTCTATCTGGGTGAGAGTCAAACAGGGGGCAATACAAACTAAACAAACGAAACAAGTACCAACTAGCTCTCACCCGTCAGGTGCAGTCCATGTTGTGGCTCCCATAGGTCTTCCAGAGGTGTCCTTTAAATCACTTAAATCACGCCAGTAGAAGGGTTCCTCAGATGAGGGACCTTAAGTCCTTCTCGCTGGAACTGCTACTGAATGACATCAGAGGATGCTCCTGCCTCCTGTAGCCCAAGCTGGTTGCCATAGTGGAGCTCCACTGCCCTCTTCTGCCAGAAGTTGAACTTGACGGGGTCCGGGTGGTGGTCACACTGGTGAGTGCTACAGCTACTTTCGCCTTCACCTTTCCGGATACTCCTGCCGGGACAGCAGGGGTAAGGATTTCTGGCTGCAGCGGTTCAGGCAAGGTTGCACCCAGGGAAGAAGCGCCAGCTCCCCTGGCTGCTGCTGACTTCATTTTCCAGGGTAGTTGGTACTGGTGGATCACCGTGGACTGGAAAGTAAACGATGATGTTGTCAGCTGACCCAGCTGAAAGGACTGTGATGGTGGTGGTGGTGGCAGTCCAGGGATCAGAGGCTCTGGCTGTGGCTTCTCCCTGAAATGGAGGGTGCCATCTGGTGATTACTGTGGGCAGCGCACGCACCCTTCGCCTGGTGGTTCCTCCGGCCAAACTTCTGGTGGTGATGTAGGGACCAGGGGCTTAGATAATAAAGTAAACCTGGTAGCAAACTGGCCTTTCAGGGATGCCATGGAGGTATATTCCACCTGATCCCCCACGTACAGGCTGTGACGGGGTTGGGGCAGGTACAGCCGTTTCACTGACCTGCGGCCCACAAAGTACTTCTTGCCGTCCAAGAAGAATGCGTAAGTTGCGTACGTTGCGTACGTAGCATTAGCGTTCAAAATTTTAAGAACATTTACGAATAATACTAAGCGAATCTGACAAAATCTGGATTTGCTTCGGAGTAGGAAAAAATGTAGGATTCGATACGAATCTACGAAGCGGCCAATAGATTTGCTCATCTCTATCAGTAACCATGGTTCCTATCTTCAGTTGGCGAGGAGGCAGGTGTTCAATTTCATTATTTTTTTTAAATAAGATCCTTTTTATTAGTATTTGTCACAGCATATTAACAACATGACACGTAAATATGGATACTTCAAAGGAAGTGACAAAAGAACAGACTTAAAGGGAACCTGTCATCTCTGAAACACCCCCTGAACTAGAGTAAGTGTTGTATAGTGTAAGTGATGCTGAATCCGAACATGTAATTTTTATCTTCGTACTCACTTGCATTCTGATGTTGTGCTCTGACAAACCAGCAGTAAAATGCACTCACTGGACTCCAGTGCTCACTCACATAATGGAGAGGACTCAAAGAAGAGTCAAGTGAGTGCATTTACTGCAAGTTTGTGGGAGCACAGCTTCGGAATGGAAGTGAGTATGAAGATAAAACTTACATATTCGGATTCAGCATCACTTACAGTGTACACCGCTTACTCTAGTTCACGGGGTGTTTCGGTGATGACAGGTTCCCTTTAACAAACAAAACTCCTCTTCTCTTGCATCTGCAACGCCCAATCCCGCAGTATAAGGTAAGGGCTAAGTCAGTAACTCCACACCTGTCGAGGTACACATGGGTTCGAACAATGTTTGTTGTACTACTGACCCTATAGTGATGTTCAACCCACGCTCATAAAGCACCTTGCATATTCTGTTTATAGAAAGAAGTAATCTAATTTGTCTAGTCCTGGCAGTGTATGTTCAAGAGGAGTCAATCCTAAATTCTGTCAAGCCATGGAATTCAATCCAAGAGAGCCATTGAGCACTATATTTCTATACAGTGCCCCTCTTAATATAGTTACCCTTCTCTAATCTGATCAGACTCAGGATCCGCTTAAGTCGAGGTGGTAGGGTCCAGCATTACCCCGCAAGGGTAATGCCCCTCAAAACACAATTTAGTGGCTCAATAGGTTCTTCAATTTCTTTATTGATGATGTGGAGCAGTTCTACCCCGGTGTGGCTCTGTTCACAAGGGCTGACCAGGTGCAGAGCCGCGGGACAATGCATAGATGAGTTCAGTTCTCTGAAATGTGCAGTCATATACATTGAAAGGGAGTGATTGTAGTACCAGCAACTTGGCCAGGTGTATGTTCAGCTTCTGCACCGTTGGATGGGTGCGTGCATACTGTTGTCTTTTTGCAATCGCCTTGGTGATCGCTTGCTGTCGAAACAAGTCGATGGGGAGGAACAGCTTCCTTCTGCTGACATTCTTGAGCCCTGACGGCTGGAAGGGGATGCCGGCCAGTGGGATGACAATACCCCCTCTTCACCCCACTCCCATGAGTGATTGGCTACATCATCAACTACATCTGTTTGGTTGTCACATGTGTGCACATCCCTGACCTCTTGTAACATGTGCTTCTTCTGAACTGTCATAATCAATAGTTGCATGCCTAGAGGAGTCCACAGCAGATCTCTCCTCCTGAGAGGCCTGTACCTGCTGTCTGTCCTCATAAAGCGCGTCCTCAATGAAAAGTGGAGTAGAGTTGACTGCGTACATTATTTGGCTAGCAGAAGGAGCAGCAAAAGCAAGAGGCACGTTTAGGACAAGTTAGGGCACAGAGGCAGATCCTGGGCTATGCCAACTAAGAATGGTGTACGAGGAACCCACCGATTCCTGGCTGTGTGTATCCGTTTTCACTTGAGATGATGTTGAAGAGCTATTCAACCATTTCAGTACAGCTGGATTGTTGGTCAGAACACGACCACTAGATGACAGTGGCAACTCTGGCCTGTTGCTGCGGCCACTGCTACCACCAACCCTTCTTTTGCAGCTACTTGTGCTGACTATAGCAAGATTTTTGCCACTGACTGTCCCTTTGGAGGGGCCAGGCAACTGTCTGTTGGCAATAGTGTAGAGTAACTGTGTCAGTAATGTAACGATTTAACTAAGAATGTGGCAGCAGTTCAACAAAATGCACACAGTGATATATTAGACTAACAGATTTAGGGGATTGTAGCAGCAGTTCAACAAGATAAATGCGGTGATATATTAGACCCCCCCCTTAATACTGAAGCACAGTAAATCTATGTGAAAACTAACAGATTAACTGGGATTGTGGCAGCAGTTCAACAAGATAAATGCAGCAATATATTAGACCCCCCTTTAATACTGAGGCACAGTAAATCTATGTAAAAATTTACAGATTAACTGGGATTGTGGCAGCAGTTCAACAAGATGCACATGACGATATATTAGACCACCCTTTAATACTGAGGCACAGTAATTTTATGTATAAACTAACAAATTAAAAGGGACTTTGGCAGCATTTCAACAAAATGCACACATCATATATTAGACAGCCCTTTAATACTAAGGCACAGTAATTCTATGTATAAACATTAATGGGCTCACAGTGAAATGGCGGAACCCGCATGGGATGAGTCTTTTATAGGGCTATGACATCACAGGAGATGGCTATTTGTTGATTGGATGGCTGCACGGCATTATGGGTCATATTGCATTCCTGGGCTTCTTATTTTCACTTTGTAACATGTGCAGCAGCCATTTTAGAAAAAAAAATATTTGTTACCGTGAAGTGCAAGGAAATTCGGATTTGTGGTGAATGCTTCGATTTACTCAACACTAGTGGTGTGTAATAGAGCTGAGATACTGTATTAGCAGGATCTGAATTTTCTCTCTCTTCCGTCAGACAGCTAGATGACGGGCTCCTTATCTCTGACCTTATAAACACTCATTAAAGCTCAATCCTTATCTTACTGATAAGAATGTGGCTTAAATAAGTGTATAGCAATAATAATATAGGAATGTCACAAAACAGAGTCATAAGAATAGATGCTCCAGAGGGGGAATGGGGAATGCAAGTTACTAAAACTGACATGTCTGGAATGGTGACAGGTCCTCTTTTAAGCGACCTTCCAATTAAAAAAATGTTGCATTAACTAGGCAATGAACAGAACACTTACATGGTGACCTCCTTTTCATCTTTTTTCAGCTGTAGGTCTGTAAATTCCCAGGCTCCTCTTCTGCCATCCAAAAGCACCCGGAGGCTCCGCTCTTTGTCTCCAATGGAGATGGGAGCATGGAATTACATAATAGTAGTAGTTACTAGCTAATAGCTGTAGCAGACATTTCAGGAATGGTGACAGAGCCTCGTTAAACTGCCCTATTTCCTTGGTTGTGAATCCTCCATCATGAAGAACCCATCTTTACTATGAAGATTGAATTACCCCTGAGTGCAGCCTCACCTCTTCTTTACCTGCATATTGAGATAATATGCACGGGTCTAGCCTTACATGCACTTCTAACTTATCTTTGGATTTATAGCATTTTTGTGGTGCAGAGTTGTTGCACATGGCTGCTTTGGAGCTATGTGATATTTCCTAATTCAGACATTACGCTATATAAAACTAATGTGCATTTCATACAATGTGATACTGTGAAACTTCACTTTTGCACAGGAAATAGTAAAAGTAAGTGCACTGCACAACTGGTCCTCTGTGTGCAGTTATATAGATAATGCATATAACCTCAAAAATATTACTTTAAGATGCCATGAGCAATACCCAGGCATTATGTAAATCTAAATAAGAAAGGCTTTCAGCAAAATCTGTGTTCAACATTGTCCAGCAGAGGGCACTATCAATACAACCATAATAGGTTCACAAAGACACAATTTTGCTGAATTTAGCTGGTAAACTCATGAATGGGGGGGAATAGCTGAAAACTGCAGTGTTGTTTCTGGAAAATGTAATTATCTCTCCAAACATACTGCTCAAAAGATGTAAACTTTTCAGAAATCTGAATTTCTTTTCATTATGAAATCTATTTCTCATCTGTCATGTTGAAGTTGTCTGATCTGCAGGCAGCATTTTATAGAGGAGAAAGAAGTGAGCAGATTTATATATAGTTTTGTGCAGGGGCGGATTGGGAACTTAAAGTGGCTCTGGAAAAAAACCTAAAAGTGGCTCCATGTTGTCAGTGGGTCCAAATTAACAGGAGATGGGACAAAACAAGTAGGCAGGGACAACAGAAGTAGGTAGGGCCTGCAATACCGTAGTGCAGCACAGAATACCGTCGCAGCAGAACCAAATACCAAAGGGCAGCACAAAATGACGCCACCCCAACCGTCCTCATGAGGACGGTGATACACTTGAGTTCAGGAAGGCACCTGTACAGTTGAGTTCAGGAAGGCACCTGTGGCCAGGGGCGTACATAGAAATCTTGGGGCCCCATAGCAAAATGGGCCCCTATATATATATATATATATATATTCACACTTGCTGCTACTTATATAGAGAACAGCTTGTGCACTAAGCAGACACCTCCCCCCCAATGAACTTTGCTTGTCTCTGTTGCTTACTGTGCCCCAGGCAGAGTTCATAGGGAGGTGGGGGAGGAGTGATTGCCTAGGGTACCACTGTCCTCTATATAAGCAGAAGCAAGCAGTATTTATTTATTCTTTTTTTTTTTTTTTGGGGGGGGGGTCCTTGGGCACACTGTTCTCTCTATGACATGCATCAGCAGCAAACAGAGTTCATGGATGAACTCTGCTTGCTCCTGATGCTTATATAGAAAACAGTGTGCCTCCCCCCCACCCAAATAAACACTGGTCCCCTACCACCAGGTCATAAACTTTGTTTTTTTTAACTTGCAGCCCAGGAGTTACTCACTCTGACTGTGAGGGCTGGAGTCCGGAGGCTGACTGAGCCGGGCAGTGAGCATGTCCTGATGCACTAGCCAATCAGCAGCAAGAGTCTAGCACTGCTAAAAGCTGATTGGACAGTGCAGCGCAGACAAAGGAGAGCGAGTGGCACAATCATCGGGCTGAAGACATGGGCCCCAGTCTGTGCACTGTGTTTGCAGTGCACACAACAAGGTATGTAAAATAGAGGAGGGGGGGGCAAGAATAGGAGAAGCAGGGCCCGCCCACGCTCCAGATAGGGACTTAGGACGAAAAAAAGATCCATACTGCAGACATTGTAGGGGGCGGAGCCTTCCATCCACTCCGGGCCCCCCCTGCCACAGGCCCCGTAGCAGTTGCGTGGTCTGCCGCTATTGCGGCCATCAGTAGGGCTTGGGTGGCCCCCTGGGCATCAGCCCACCGGGAAATTTTGAGGTCAAGAAGGCGGTCCTATCAGTGATTGACAGCTATCTCTGTATACACAGTCATAGAGGGAAGGCTGTCAATCACTGATAGGACCTCCTCCTTGACCTCAAAGCCCAGAATGAGCAGGAATTTAAATGAATGAAATATAAGTTATGCTGAATCTTTCCCCATAATACTATATATCAATCTGCTCTGCTCAGGTGTGATAATAGGTGTATACACTATACCCTGCAAATTGTTGGAATGGGTGATATGATTCATTTCATTTCAAGAATCAAGTTTGTTCAAACTTTGCCAGTTTTAAAAGATGTGCATATTTTAATAAATTTGGTG
This sequence comes from Rhinella marina, assembly GCA_900303285.1. Classification (NCBI taxonomy): domain Eukaryota; kingdom Metazoa; phylum Chordata; class Amphibia; order Anura; family Bufonidae; genus Rhinella; species Rhinella marina. The sequence goes on from ONZH01012890.1 coordinate 16,428, forward strand.
CAAATCACTATAACTGTGTTCTTAACTTAGACCAGGGATCAGCAACCTCCGGCACTCCAGCTGTTCTCAAAAAACAACACCCAGAATCCTCCTTTCACTTCTATGGGAGTTACAAGAACAGCTAAATAAGTATGCATGCTGGGAGTTGTAGTTTCACGGCAGCTGGAGTGCCAAAGGTTGTTGATCCCTGAATTAGACAGTCACAAAAATACCTGTCTTGCTTGTTGCCTCCTACATGCTTTATTCGGGATCTGTACCTATTTGATACACTTTTGAATTATTCTTTAACATAAAAGGCACTTAGTAATGTATTATTATAGTCCATATTGCCTCCTTTGCTGGCTTGATAAATTTTTCCATCACATTATACACCGCTCGTATCCATGGTTATGAGCACCCTGGAATGCAGCAGTGGTGGTCGTGCTTGCACACTGTAGGAAAAAGCGCCAGCCTCTTTGGTGGCCACAACCGCCGGAGTTCACATAGTCTAGCACCTTTTCCAACAGTGTGCAAGCAGGGCCACCACTGCTGGATTGCAGAGTAACCATGTATACGAGCAGGGTATAATGTGATAAATATCTCCCATTACGTATAGGGGCAGATTGGGAACTTAAAGTGGCCCTGGAAAATGAACCTAAAAGTGGCCTCAAGCTGTAGGCAAGTCTAAATTGACAGAAGGCGGGGCAATACAAGTAGGCAGGGCTAACACATAAGAAGGCAGGGTCAGGAATACTGTAGTGCAGCACAAAATACCGCCCCAGCAAAACCAAATACCACAGTGCAGCATAAAATACTGCCATATGAACATACTGAGGACAGTTATACAGTTGAACCAGTGGCGTACATAAAGAAGTAAGGGCCCCATAGCAAGGATCAAACCAGGCCCCTTTCAATGACCCTTGGGCCATTTTTCCAATGCCTCGTTTGCTAAAAGTTGTTCCTTTAGAGGGTAGAGTCCTGACCAAGTTTTCACCTCCAGTAGAAGAGGAGATGATCCCAACTAAAACTGGGTCCCCTCTTCCCCTGGGCCCCATAGCAGTCGTATGGTCTGCCGCTATGGCTGCAGTTGAACTCAGAAGGACACCTGTGGCTGTTGGCCAGGTACATAAGTACCTCATAATTCTAGTAATAATTAATGCTGTGAGCATCAGATCATTATGTATCTGACTGGTGGCTGTTAGGAGGGCTCAGGCGGCCCTCGGGTCATTGAGCCCGCGCGAAATTTCCCTGTACTATACTATATAAATATATATATATTTTGAGAGAGAGAGAGATAAACTATAGTGTGAATCAATTGAACAGATGACTGTAAATACATTACAGCATCACTTACTGGCTGCAGGATGAATAATTGATAAATATCACCACAAACTTTTATAGATTATGATGTTTAATTTTAAAGATTATTGTGAATGATGGATTTTGATTGTTTTGTGAAATTACATTCATGTAAACTTGGTGGAATCTTGGCTGCTTTAAAGGAAATCTGTCATGGACATACTGTACAATAATACATTTAGATTTCTTTTTTTCATTGTAGCTAGATTATTGATTTCTATAGAAACCCGAGTTGTACAGTATAAAACGCTGGATATTATTACTGAAACTCTACTCTTGTTAAAATCATATGGATCCCAGCATTGATTTGAATAGTTGACTGTAATAGATGACTGTGCATGTTCAGCCATGTTTTCATTCAAATCAGTGAGCTTTGGAGGTTCTGACAACCTCCAGATAATATGTAGTACATTACTCTCATATTCTATGGGTCCCTAGTGTACCTCTGCATGCCTCAGATTTTATCACATATTGTACATGAAGAGTAGCATGCGCCATCAGATACTGTATTCTGGGGGTATTCTCCTCTAGTAGTTTCGCGTTTAAGGGAGAATAGCACAGAGCACCATATGACAGCACATGGAGTACATAGGACTCTGTAGTTGGAAGCTGTGCCTCCTTATAGCATCTGACCTTGAGACTGTACTGACAACTTCAACTGACCATTGTAACACTCAGTATTCAGCAATTCAGCGCAGGGCAAAGGAGAGCATTGGAGCATGAACTGCTCCAATGCTCTTGTCAGGGGGACTGCCTGGGTGAAAATGGGGTTATGTCCGGGTTCAGCTCTGAACCTGGACAACCCCTTTAAGTCCTCATATGACTATGTGAATGGAGAATTAAAGAACAGTTATAGGTCTTGGAAGGTAGGGAGGAAAGAGCAAAAAATGTATATATGTATATAGGCTGTGTCCTGAGAGGGTTAATTAAAATCATTGTTGCTTTATTACTACTTATTATAAAGTACAGTCCATTTTGCCTACAGGTTTGGAACCCGATGAGTTCTTCCTCACAGCATAGGCTGTTTTTTTTTTGCCCTACGTTTAATATATGCGTTTGGGGATACAACGCGTTAATATATATATTTTTTACAATATAACTCTATGGTAACGGTTGCCACAATATGGCATCCTTCTTTAAAGGATTCACACTCAAGAAAAGATTCTTTATGCAAAATGTGTGATTTATTGTGCAAAACAAGTATCCATAAAGACAAAGGTGCAGATTGAATAGTGCCGTATAGACAATGAAACAGAATTGGGGCAACACCCCATATTGTATTGCTTTTGTAGATTGGTTGGTGGTGACAAGCAGTTCAGACGTTTCGGCCCAAAATGGACCATTTTCAATACGTTGCTGTGAACAAATGAAGACAGCTGAGATGAAATATGAGATATGATGTAGGAGTAACTAAAATTATATTAAATTAAATAGCAGAATTAAATAAAATCATAATAAAGTATATGTTGGCATGCACAGACCTTATTTCTTATATATACTGCGCCTGTGGGCGGCATTTGTTTAACATATATACTACCGTTCAAAAGTTTGGGTTCACCCAGACAATTTTGTGTTTTCCATGAAAACTCACACTTTTATTTATCAAATGAGTTGCAAAATGAATAGAAAATATAGTCAAGACACTGACAAGGTTAGAAATAATGATTTTTATTTGAAATAATAATTTTCTCCTTCAAACTTTGCTTTCGTGAAAGAATGCTCCATTTGTAGCAATTACAGCATTGCAGACCTTTGGCATTCTAGCTGTAAATTTGCTGAGGTAATCTGGAAAAATTTCACCCCATGCTTCCAGAAGCCCCTCCCACAAGTTGGATTGGCTTGATGGTAACTTTTTCCATACTATACGGTCAAGCTGCTCCCACAACAGCTCAATGGGATTGAAATCTGGTGACTGTGCTGGCCACTCCATTACAGATAGAATACCAGGTGTCTGCTTCTTCCATAAATAGTTCTTGCATAATTTGGAGGTGTGCTTTGGGTCATTTTCTTGTTGTAGGAGGAAATTGGCCCCAATCAAGCGCTGTCCACAGGGTATGGCATGGCGTTGCAAAATTGAGTGATAGCCTTCCTTATTCAGAATCCCTTTTACCTTGTACAAATCTCCCACTTTACCAGCACCAAAGCAACCCCAGACCATCACATTACCTCCACCATGCTTGACAGATGGTGTCAGGCACTCTTCCAGCATCTTTTCAGTTTTCTGCGTCTCACAAATGTTCTTCTGTGTGATCCAAACACCTCAAACTTCGATTCGTCTGTTCATAACACTTTATTCCAATCTTCCTCTGTCCATTGTCTATGTTCTTTTGCCCATATTAATATTTTCCTTTTATTAGCCAGTCTCAGATATGGCGTTTTCTTTGCCACTCTGCCCTGAAGGCCAGCATCCCGGAGTCGCCTCTTCGCTGTAGACGTTGACACTGGCGTTTTGCGGGTACTATTTAATGAAGCTGCCAGTTGAGGACCTGTGAGGCATCTATTTCTCAAACTAGAGACTCTAATGTACTTGTCTTGTTGCTCAGTTGTGCAGCGGGGCCTCCCACTTCTCTTTCTACTCTGGTTAGAGCCTGTTTGTGCTGTTCTCTGAAGGGAGTAGTACACACCGTTGTAGGAAATCTTCAGTTTCTTGGCAATTTCTCACATGGAATAGCCTTTATTTCTAAGAACAAGAATAGACTGTCGAGTTTCACATGAAAGTTCTCTTTTTCTGGCCATTGAGAGTTTAATCAAACCCACAAATGTAATGCTCCAGATTCTCAACTAGCTCAAAGGAAGGTCAGTTTTATAGCTTCTCTAACCAGCAAACTGTTTTCAGCTGTGCTAACATACTTGCACAAGGGTTTTTAAGGGTTTTCGAAACATTTATTAGCCTTCTTACACAGTTAGCAAACATAATGTACCATTAGAACACTGGAGTGATGGTTGCTGGAAATGGGCCTCTGTACAGCTATGTAGATATTGCATTAAAAAACAGATGTTTGCAGCTAGAATCATTTACCACATTAACAATGTATAGAGTGTATTTCTGATTAATTTAATGTTATCTTCATTGAAAAAAACTGTGCTTTTCTTTCAAAAATAAGGAAATTTCTAAGTGACCCTAAACTTTTGAATGGTAGTGTAGTTTTTGTACACATTAAATAGAATTCAAAAATTTGATGTGAAACCAGCCATAGAGAGTATATCATGCATGTAACTTGCAAAAACATAGTGGACCCAGGGTCGTAGCTATAGGGGGTGCATAGCTATAAGAAGACACCAGTATTATAGAAAGTGCATGAAGTGCGTGAATTTGGCATGGGGAGGAGTTGCAGTTTAAATTTTTGCCTCACAGAGCCCAAAAGCTATGTGCTTCCCTGCCGCTGACTACTAAACATTGGGGGAAGGGGGGCCCAAGCTGAACTCTTACATCAAGGTCCATGTGCCTTTATCTACGCCCCTGAGTAGACCTATCACATTCCTTTCATAAAAACCAGAGAAACAACAAAAACCTGATACTGGAGTAAATCACCGATATATTCAAAAAAGGGATATATATTATGTTTACAGCAATAAATACCTAAGTCCATAAGAACTCATTGTAAAATAGAAATTGTGTTCACCAAAAGTTTAGTAGATCTGAAGATCTATAGATATATCTTTTATATACATAGTAACATAGTAAACATAGTTTATAAGGCCGAAAAAAAGACATCTGTCCATCCAGTTCGGCCTGTTATCCTACAAATTGATCCAGAGGAAGGCAAAAAAAACGCTGTGAGGTAGAAGCCAATTTTCCCCACTTTAGGGGAAAAAATTCCTTCCCAACTCCAATCAGGCAATCAGAATAACTCCCTGGATCAACGACCCATCTCTAGTAACTATAACCTGTAATATTATTACACTCCAGAAATACATCCAGGCCCCTCTTGAACTCTTTTAGTGAACTTACCATCACCACCTCCTCAGGCAGAGAGTTCCATAGTCTTACTGCTCTTACCGTAAAGAATCCTCTTCTATGTTTGTGTACAAACCTTCTTTCCTCCAGACGCAGAGGATATCCCCTCGTCACAGTCACAGTCCTGGGGACAAATAGATCATGGGAGAGATCTCTGTACTGACCCCTGATATAGTTATACATAGTTATTAAATCTCCTCTCTGTTGCCCTCCTCTGAACCCTCTCCAGCTCTGCTATGTCTGCCTTGTTCACAGGAGCCCAGAACTGTACACAGTACTCCATGAGGGGTCTGACTAGTGATTTGTAAAGTGGCAGGAATATCTTCTCATCACGGGCATCTATGCCCCTTTTGATGCAACCCATTATCTTTTTGGCCTTGGCAGCAGCTGTCTGACACTGGTTTCTGCAGCTTAGTTTGCTGTTTACTAAAATTCCTAAAATTCCTTTTCCATGTCAGTGTTACCCAGTGTTTTACCATTTAGTATGTACTGGTGACTTGCATTATTCCTTCCCATATGCATAACCTTACATTTGTCAGTGTTAAACCTCATCTGCCACTTCTCTGCCCAAGCCTCCAGTCTTTCCAGATCCATCTGTAGCAGTGTACTGTCCTCTTCCGTGTTAATTACTTTACACAGTTTAGTGTCATCTGCAAAAATTGATATTTTACTGTGGAAGCCTTCTACCAGATCATTAATAAATATATTGAAGAGAATAGGGCCCAATACTGACCCCTGTGGTACCCCACTAGTGACAGTGACCCAATCTGAGTATGTGCTGTTAATAACCACTCTCTGTTTTCTATCACTGAGCCAGTTACTTACCCACATACAGACATTTTCTCCCAGGCCAAGCATTCTTATTTTGTATACTAACCTTTTATGTGGTACAGTGTCAAATGCTTTGGAGAAGTCCAGATATACGACATCCATTGATTTGCTGCGGTGCAGTCTAGAACTTACCTCCTTAACACAAACTGATTAAATTAGTTTGACATGACAGATCCTTCATGAAGCCATGCTGATATGGAGTTATTTGCTTATTTTCATTGAGGTACTCCAAGATAGCATCTCTTAGAAAACCCTCAGTTTACCCAAAACAGATGTTAAACTTACCAGCCTATAGTTTCCAGGCTCTGTTTTTGGACCCTTTTTGAATATTGGCACCGCATTTGCTATGCGCCAATCCTGTGGAACACTGTCAGTATAGAGTCCTTAAATATCAGAAATTAGGGTCTGGCTATGACATTACTTTATTCTCTTAGGATATGGGGGTGTATGCTATCCGGTCCTGGTGATTTGTCTATTTTAATCTTTTTAAGACGCCGCTGTATTTCTTCCTGGGTCAGACAGGGCACTTTTAATGGGGAATTTACTTTTATATTCTGCATTTCATCTGACAGTTTATTTTCCTCAGTGAATACAGTGACGAAAAAAGTATTTACTAGCTTTGCTTTCTCCTCATCGCTCTCTGCAACTCCCCCCTCATTACTCTGTAAGGGACTACCACCTTCAGGTTTATACTTTTATACCATTTATATATCTAGTAGACTTATTTAGTTTCTGAACTTGGAACTTTGATTTCCTCCCTTTCTAGGTTTTTGTGGTATCTGTATAGTATTCATGCAAGTAATGTAATAGGTCCACAATGTTTTTAAAAGGTATATGCATGATTTAGGCCTATTTCACACATCAGTGAATTATGGACATGTGCTGTTTGTGGTCTCCATGGACAGCACATGTACCTGTTGATTTTAATATATGTTTTCACACATCAGTGGTTTTCCACATCCTATTTGTTCATGCATAACCCATCTTGTCCGTGTTTACATATTTCTCATGCACATTATAGTCTATGGGTCTGTGAAAAACATGGAGACAACACACATGGCATCCATGCTCTCTCAGTGGTTTTCATGGACCACTGGTAGGAGATGTTCTGGAAATTAATTTTCAGCCTAGCTGTGCACGTGGAATACGGATGACACATGGAGGGAAAAAATGGACACACGGGCCAAACACTGATTCTTCATAGATTAACCACTGACCATCTTGCCAAGGATGTCATCACGGACGTGTGAAAGAGGTCTTACTATCTATGCTGTCAAAAAGAATCCATGGAGTTTGAAACGTTTAGGTACTGTATTCATGTGGACTCTTGGATACCTAGCAGCCACCAACTCTGACTTGAAAGAGTTACTTCACTAGACTTTCAGCATTCTTCAGACTAGAACATCTCATCATGATATTAAAAAACAGTGAAGGGGCAGCTCTTAATCAGGAGGAATTCCTTGTCAACAGTCTTCAATGTCAGCAGCGAATATCTTAGCAACCTCTAAGTGAGGAAAGAGAAAAGTGTGAACATCAGAGAATAAATGAAGCTTATGCAAGTGATCAGAATCACATGGCAAGTCATTCTTTTACCCTTACTTTGCAACCGCAGCTGGTCTGACGTTGTAGAATATCCCATTAAAATACTAAAGATTATGTAACTTTTTAAAAACACAGCTACTATTAATCTATTCTCTGTAAGCAGAGAACTCCAGAAAAATGTCCACCGTCGCAATCGCTACTTATTCTTACATGCCACTCCTGATAACCTTTGGAGACATTTCCATATTTATTTGTGAATTATTTTAGCAGCTTGTTTTAGACACTGTGTAGCCGTAGAATTTAAAAGTATGAAAAACCATTGGTCTGCTGATCTCCATCAGGATGGGTTCACACGTTGTGGCTACACTGTGTCAACATGCAGGTGTCGTTTTCAAGCTGACTTCAGCTAAAAGCAGTTTGTTTGTTAATGACTGTGCTGGGCATTTTTAGCTGTATAACCATGCGGCCAAGTCAGTCTTGAAGCTCAGTCTTTAAGATCTACATCTTCATGTGGTCTTGCACATATGTAAGCAACATGTGATCTCAGCCTAAATTACACCAAACAGATGGGAGCACTCATAACTACAAACTGGCATACAGCAGGTACCATTGTGATCCATTTGCTGTGTCTGGTATTGCTGTTCAGTCCAGTTCAAGTGGACAGTTACTGGAGCGCCACAATCTCTCCACTGCAGTATACGGCAAAGCAACTGCCTCAGTCCAACGTCTGTGTGGTGGATTGTTCTTGGAGCATCAATTGGCAAAGGCCTGGTAAAGGTTTTAGTTGCTTACAGTGTCTGACTAGCCTGCCAGAGTAACAGAAGATCATTCCATGGGTCCTGGCTCTGACACAAAAATGAGCCCCTAATTCATCAGTTGAACCAAAATGTCCATCACTGTTATATTTTTCTCTAACACCCGCGCTGTCGCTGTATTCCTTTCTCCCGTCCCACCGAGCGGAACAGGAGCTGCTGCAAGACACTGTGCGTGAGTCTGCCCGCGCTCACTGAAAGCAAAACTGGTTAAAGGGTAATGTATTTTCTAAGTGCCTGCGCTGGTTTGTGGTACCTCAAAGAAAAATGTCTGCTGTATAGTCTACTATAGCGTATTATAGTCTCCTATATATGAAAAGAATGTACCTGCTTCTTTGTAGATACTTTAGTATGGGGAAGTGACCTGATATATATATCCTCCGGAGTGTGCTGTTCCTCCGATGCTGATTCTGAATACACCCCCTATCCGCGCGCTGCCACGGCCGGTGGCTAGCGTGCGCGTGGGTGATTTGGCAGTCCGTTGCTATGTTGAAGCTTCTGTGTGACGTCACACGCTTGTAAGGATGCCTGTGTGGACCAAGATTCATCCATTCCTTCTTCAGGGATGCGTGATCTTCCTCCCTCTTGGAATTAAATAGGTCCCGGTTACCATAACAACAGAATTCCCCATATATACATAGTCTGGTCACTCATTTCTTCATCTAAAGATATTAATACTCACTGCTTGGCCCCCTGATGGTTACTCTGATATTAACAAAGGAAAAAGATATCGGCAGCACCGCACAGTACAACTGAGGTGCAAGCCCAGTGACATGACAACGATCCAATAACAAAAATCGAAAATCAGGCAGCACTCTCAAAAAAGTAAAAGTGCACATCCCACATGGGTAAATAAATTTTGTTTTGCCTTTTACTTTTTTGAGAGTGCTGCCTGATTTTTTATTTTTTATTTTTTTTTACTCTGATATTAATCAATTTCTCTTCAAATATACATTATTGTCCATTATGTTTTTATCGCAATATGTGTATCCAAAAATCACTGGATATTATTCACACCATACTAATTGGTTATACCTAATCTATCCCTCAGGGGTATTTTTGAATTGAGTTTTTTTGTGTACGCCTTAGTTTTCTGTTTGTTTTTTATATGTTTTATTTATTATTTTTTTGTATATATGTCCCTTATTTCTTTAGTTATTATTCATTTAGAAGGCGAATAATTCGATTTCTTGATTTAATCCTTTGGGTGCCAGGCTGTTACATTTATATATCCATCTGCTCTCACATTTGGACATCTGTTTGATATAGTCCCCACCTCTCACATCTGGATTGACTTTCTCAATTCCTCCAAAGGTTATTCCCTTTGGTTTTCCTTCATGATGTTCCAAAAAATGGCGTGATAATGGGTGGCCATCAAATCTTTTCTCAATGTTCCTGATTAGAGATGAGCGAGCATGCTTGGCCGAGCATGCTCAGGAGCAATTTTCGAGTAGTAGCGTACGCATTTTATAATCTGTACGCTAATGCATATGCATCTTCTAATCTGTACACTAATGCGTACGCATCTTATAAATTTGTACGCTAATGCGTACAAATTACAAGATGCGTACGCATTAGCGTACAAATTACAAGATGCGTACGCATTAGCGTACAGATTAGAAGATGCATACGCTACTACTCGAAAATTGCTCCCGAGCATGCTCTCCCGAGCATGCTCGCTCATCTCTATTCCTGATGTGTTCCCTAATTCTGACCTTAAGAGGTCTTTTTGTCCTTCCTATGTATATTTTACTACAAAGACATTTGATGTAGTATATCACACCTTTAGTGTCACATGTCAAATAACTCTCGATCTTGAATGTCTCTGATCCGTTTTTTAATTTTCAAAATGGGTTCTTTTTGTTTCATTAGTTGACAGTTATTGCACATTTTACAAGGAAAGAAACCTTTTTTGTTTTTGTTCCTTTTGTTCCAAAATGTCCATCAACAGACAAGTCCATTCAAGGTTGACTTTGGATCAAATTATTTGCTCCTAGTCAATGTTTGTATGGACAGATTCACAATAGCCTATTGGACCTCACTGAGAATATGTCTTGCAATGCAATAATAATAGCCCAAAACATACAATGCTATTAAAATTAGGTGCATGTGTGAACGGTTGAATCACTTCTAGTTTGAAACTGGTGAGTATGGCTGCTATGTTAAAGAACAACAATTCTTGACAAGAGACACCAGAAATTAACATTCAACCTGTGGTACAAGCACATCAAAATGTTCAATCTTTCAGTCGTGAGATTTAAATACTTTTACAGCAGCAACTTCTCAAAAACCACTTGACCACAGACACCCTTAGGATGAAGATTAGAGAGGAGTTCTTGAATCTGTGGGGTCACTACATGACATTAGACATCCACATAGTTCAGTCTGAGGATTGTCACAGATAAAATGAATAGTCTATGGAGTGGTGTGTGAAGTCTTGTATGCAAACTCTGGCTCAAAGTCCAGGTAGAATTGGACACATTTGCTTTACAGACAGTACAGTATCACAATGTGTTGGAATTAGTGCAGAAGATTTATGCATGGGGGAATGCTGATTCTCATCGAAGAGTCACAGAGGGTGAAGACTTATCATCGAAGCAACATTCCATGGGAAAAAAGAATGCATACATAGGATGATATTTCGCATGAGGGGAATTTTCAAAAGTCACTTTTGCAGGAGTCAACATTGCTGTAATTTGGCCCAAATTTATCAAATGTTGCTTTTATGTTTGATAAATTTGGTGAATCTTTAAGTCCAACACATCTTTCTTGAGATCTTACTCTACTTTCTATGGTGTCCCTATAATGGAGCAAGGTTGCGACAGTTTTTCACAACTTTTTTAAAAGTCACAGTTGATAAATCTGGCTTAAATTAGTTCGACAGCTCATGCCATGCCTACTTTCTTAACCACACATTCTTGAGCGCAGGACTTTTGGTGCCCCCCCCCCTCCCACACACACCATGACATTTTCCTTCCCCAACAGAGCTTGTGCCAACTTTTATGCCACTACACCTTCTAAAGCCCATTCTACTTTTTGTGTCCACTACCCCCAAAAGTTCCCTGGCCTCCTTTCCGCCACAAAATGTGTACCACCTTCTATGTCCCTCTCCCCTACCCCACAGAACCCCTGCAAGCTTCTGTGCTGCCATCCCCTGCCACATTCTTTGTTCCCTGCCCCCACAGAGCCCCTGCCACCTACCACTTTCTGTGCCATCCTTCAGTTCAAAACAGAATTCCTGCTACTTTTTTTCATCCATGTCCTGCCTCCCCTCACAGAGCTGCTGGCAGTTTCTGAGCCTCAGCCTCCTACAAAGCCCATTACACATTCTATCCCATTTTCATTCCAACTCCCCCCCCCCAACAATGTTTCTCATGTCCCTGACCTTGCTTCACAGAGCCCTGACACATTCAGATGTCCCCACCTTCCCATAGAGGCCTGCAGCCTGTTTCTGTACCCAAGCACACACAGAATTCCTGCTATTTTATGTCATATCTGCACCCAACAGTACCTCTTCAACCTTCTGTGCTTACTTCCCTAACAGAACCCCTTTCACTATTTTTTATTTTAGATGCTGGTCTTAATAAAGCCCCATAGCTGGCGGTGGATCCGCTGAAGTTATGATGAGGCGCAGGCCTCTCCATAACTTCGGCGCATCCAGCGCCAGTTCTAAAGCTTCTGAGCTGTCCTACATTTACACCATTTTCTACATCTAAAATGGTGTAAGAAAATGATGAATGAGATGGGCCTGCTGACCTATTTCCTTCCCTGTCCATGCCACACCCACAATTTTAGACCTGGCATGAGCGGGGAGAAGTCGCAGATAGAGGTGCAACCAACTGTGCCACCATTTGCACCTGAAATACGCTTAATTTAGGTGTATTTCAGAATAGTAAATGACCCCTTACAGTGTGCAGAACATAACGGTTTTGTATACTGCATATGTGCTGTGTCTGACCTGCCATAGCACATTTGTAACGGTAGGATCTGTCATAGCACATATATAATGGTATGACCTGCCATAGTACATATATAATGGTACAAACTGTCATAGCACATATGTAATGGTATGACCTCCCATAGCATAGATAGATAGATAGATAGATAGATAGATAGATAGATAATAGTAGATAGATAGATAGATAGATAGATAGATAGATAGATAGTTTCTGTACATTTTCCTACCTGACACTTGGAATAGAGCCAGACCACTCTCCAACATGTGCAGCGTCTTCAATAAAGTACGGTAGGGGAAGGTTGCTTGTACAAAAGTGCACCAAGACATCTATTCTGTTTGTAGGAGTCTGGAACCTCTGTGTAGGAAGTGCAGCATACCAACTACGTTCCACAGGGAGCTGTGAGCAACAGTTTCCAACATGACAGCATGTGAGAGGAAGCAGTTTACTGTTCTGGGAGCACAGTATCTGGTAAGAATTGCTGATGGCTCAATGTACAGTTGAAAGGAGAGGGAGGGATGGAGACTGGAGAATAGCTTGATTGCAGTTGAGAGAGCTGGTCTGGTGCCCATTCAGGTGTGGAGGCGGATGCGCCCTGTGTGGCCGCAAAGGTTGCATGCCCCTAAGGTCAGCCCTGACCCTAAAGGGGGCTTTATTGGGCTGAACAGGCCTAGATTTCCGCCTTCTTGAACAGGTCCAAATAACTGTCAGATTTCTCAGGCAGGATATGCAGCAGGCGACCTTCCCCCACGGGCCCGCTAAGGATGTTGACACACACATCCCAGGTGTAGGAATGCCGAGTGTTATATTTGTGGCCTAAAATGTCTCTATTATGGTGTGTCATGGTGCTCCTACCTGGATACGGCTGGACCCCAGGCTTTGGCCCCGAAGCAATAAATAGGGGGAATAATTGAGGGATGTAGGCATAAATGAGTCCAGACCTTTACTTAGGTAGTCTTGCATTCAAACAACATCTTGTGGCTTTGTCTTGGTTCCAGCAGGTTTTAGCATATAAACTTGGCAGGCAAACACTTCTGCTCTATCTCTGTTGCTCACTGCTGTACTGACTGGCTTTCTGTAAACTTGGTTCCAAAGGCTGCACCTTTCTCCTCGGTCGGACTTATCTTGGGCCAGGGAAACACTTCTTGGCTTCTGAGGCTCTATATTTCTGCCTCGCTAGTTATATAGGTGATAAACAGGTGAAAGACTCCCTTTAAAGCTGAGAACATCAAATCATTAATATGTACTCAGCCAGCAGCCGTGAGGTCTCTGTCAGCTCTCTGAGTGTCGGCCCATCTGGAAATTTCCCTGTAGGGTCTATGGCCAGACTACCCGGACCATGTAGCAAAGTTGGAAATTGAACTACTACCAAATGCAACAACAATTTAGCTTTTCCCTTTTGGTTGATTAATTTTGCAGCTATGTACTGGTATTTCATGGCAGTGAAGTGGAGGGATGATGGAGATTAGTGGTTTTAGTCAGTAGTAATTGAATTGCATACAAAATTTGACTGACCACGTGATTTGAATACGGTAACTACTGTAGAGAAATGGTTCATCCTTTGCATATGTCCAAGGAATAATAGACTAGACTATTTGGCATCTAAATTCTCATTTAAAAAACTTTCAAAGTGGCTAAGTCTTAGAATGAAAAATGACATTTGGGCATGTTGGATTGTAACTGCCTGATCATTTTGTGTTCGAGGAGATAAGCCGCTTTCAGATGTATTTCCCCCTTCTCCCCATTTACTACTTATGCCAAACAGTGCATGCATATGAGTGAGAGGAGTGGGAGTAAGTGTTCGGCTGGCAGTTATATTGTCAGTTTGGCTAGAGTAGAATATTGATGACCTATCGTCAGTGGTGGGGTTCTGTTTCCTTGCACTCCTAACGATCCGCTCTTTGTAGAAGCCTCTTCCTAAGGCAATGACGTCACGTTCATTGGTCTCATGGCCTGTGTGAATAGGCTTGGGCTGCATTGTCAAGCTATACAATGTACGCCACAGTCTTGCTATGCTGTGCGGAGGCTGCAGAGCTCATCGTAGTACCAATGCCGCATCAAAAAGCGGATTGGTGGTGGTGTCGATGGTGTTGCACCCTCACCGATCAGATATTGATGACCTATCCTGAGGATAGATAATCAATATTCTGCTTCCTAAAAACTCCTTTAACATCTTTTTAAATATTGCTATATAGAACAGAGGAAATTGTTAACTTTAATGTTAGGTATAATTCCACATAGAAAAAGAAGACAATCAGTACAGTAAACAGGTTTAATGAGGTCTCAGACATGATGAGTTTCCTATTTTACTCTTATTATTAACACAGTGGAGAACCATTAATTAAAGGATATTAATGAAAACGATTCACCTTAGCTCAGGAAAATGTGAGAGATTGGCTACATTTTAATATAATATATAAAAGCTTTGGTATAATTTAATTTTTCTCTATTTGTGTTATTGAGTGCTAAAATAAACTTTACGGGAAAATAATTTGGCAGGGTATTTCCAAATTTTCCTAGGAATTTATTTTTTCTCTTAGTCGACTGAATAAATATTTTCATATGTTGATAACAAAAAGAAAGCAGAAGAGAAAATACATATAAACTATCAGGACTATATATTTGTTGCCAAAAATGGGAATTGATGCCATCAGAGAAAAGGTATCCACTGAAGCTTTCCACTATTTTAATTTGGAAATAAATGTACTATCCTGCAGCCTTTTTTCTTCTTTCTTTTTCTCACAGTGTTTTCACCCGAACTTAATTTTGAGGTGTGAATGTGGTTTGCTGCACAAATGCACAACCACAATGTTCTGGTAGAGGTTGCATGCAGGTTTTTGCAGTTACAGGGGTTGTCTGGGAGTTAAAGGAATTGTCCAAGTGTTTAATATTGATGACCTTTCCTCAGGATAGGTCATCACTATCTAATCGGTAGGGATCCAACTCCTGGCATCCCCGTCAAGCAGCTTTTTGCAGAGCTCGCGGCACTCCTAGGCCAGTGATGTCACATTCATTGGCCTAGGAGCAGACCAATCCCATTCATGTGAAAGGGGCTGAGCTGCACTAACAAACAAAGCTGCTATACAATGCACAGATTTGTGCTTGGTAGGCTAGTGATGTCACATCAGTGTCACATGGCCTAGGCACAGCTCAATCCCGTTCATGTGAATGGAGCTACAGTAAGCTGCAATACCACGAACAGCTGCTATACAATGGACTGTGGTGTGCTTGGTAAGCTGCAAGGAGGCCCTGATACTCACTGGAGTGCCACAGCCTCTTCAAACAGCTGAACGTTGTGGGTGCTCTAAGTCAGACCCCAGTCACATACTGATAACCTATCCTGAGAATAGGTCATCATTATTAAAGACTCAGACAACCCCTTTCAGGACTTATCCTCATGTTAGCTGATCATCATATTCTGATTGGTGAAGGTTAGAGTCGTGACACCTCTGGTGATCAGTTGTTGGAAGGAGCTGCGGGTGCTTGTGCAAGCACTGTGCCCTCTTCTTTGACCTGTGATGTTATGTTTATTGTTACATGTCCTTTGTGTAGCTCATTTGTATTCAAGTGAAAGGGAATGATCTGCAATACAAACACAGAGTCTTATAGGCCATGCAATGCTCCTCTGGGACAACAATATGCAAATTTGCCCTCTTTCCAAAAAGAAAAAAAAAGCAGAGCCTCTAACGAGCCTCTAACCAGATATAATGTAGCATTCCTAAAAGTCAATGTTTGACATTGACTCACATCTGGATGCATTAGAGGCTCAACTTTCTTTTCTTTCTGGAAAGTGAGCTAATTTGCATTCAAAATGGAAGTAAACTAAAACCTGAATCTGTGGCTAAAAATAACCTTGCAACAATCTTTGCATAAATGAATACTAGATGTGCATACAAGAAACTTTCTGATATATGTTATCAAATAAAAATGTCTCTTTCTCCCGGTATGCACTGTCAGCTCATTAAAGAATAAGACTGCATGCTGTCTATGGAAGTCTATGGAGAGTGGAGGAGGAAGGTAGAATGAGCTGATAGTCCTTCTCAGGCCCAAAAAGAGACATTAGTTTAGGGGATGGTGTTGGAAAGGGTCTGATAAATGGAGAAAGGGGCATTTTTCTTTGATAAGATGTTAGGCTACTTTCACATCAGCATTTTTGGTTTCCTAGTTTTGAGATCCGGCAGAGGATCTCAAAACGGGGCCAAAACGGTTCAGTTTTGTCCCTATTAATTGTCAATGAGGACAAAACTGATCAGTATGCATCAGCTCCATTTTGTTGCGTCTTGTGACTGGTCTGCGAAACTGAATAAACTGGATACGGCATGAAAAGCAATGTAAGTTAATGGTGCCGTATCCGTTTTTTGTTACCGAATGATTTTAATGACAGATCTGGTTTGTACAGTTTCTATTTAATACAACCGAATCTGGTTGAAACCGATGCATTCAAATGTATTAAATGAAACGGAAGCGAACGGAACGAAACCTGAAAAAAACGCTGAAGTGAAAGTAGCCTTACAATGTTTTAAAAGTCTAATTGCCTGTACTATTGATTTTTGAAACGTTATTGACCATTTAAGTAATTTTGCACATTGACATGCAAAGATCACTTGGTGCAACTATGTATTAAAAATAAAAAAATGACATACAGTAAAAGAAAAACTAATGTAATAAGAAGATAGTTAGTCATCATTTATCAAAAGCAGCTTTCTAGTCATGTTGTCTCTACATGAAAATATACGTAATAATTCCCTTTCAAATTGGCCTGTCATTGTAATTGACATTGTGGGATTCAATGTGCGGTTCCTGTTCGCACTAGCTCTCATTCTTTCCCGATCTGCACCAGAATTCTACTGAAAGAGACCGTGCACATGGATTCAGTATATTTCATCTGTGTAGAGATAAACATGAGCTTCTGTCCATGTTGAAATGAAATGGTCACATTTTTATATCAATTATAAAAATAAGGTTTCTGCAGTAACACACCTGCTTTTATTCACCCACACAAAAATGGATATCATCTGAATTCTCATATTTTCCAGGAAGAGTGCTGTAAGATTGACTAAAACAGATCAGTCCTCCTTCAGGCTTACACATGGCGAATACACTGGGGATTTTTCCGCCGTGGAATTTCGGGTAGAAGTTCTGCAGCATACTACAATACTGACCAGGGATTTCACACTTTGTAATGCACAGTGTGAAATCTGCTGGAAACATATGTGGATTTTGCACTAGAAACACAGGAAAATCCGGCTTGCGTGGCCATTTTTTCACAGCGTGCATTTTAGAAGATAAAGAAAGCATAATAGTTAAAAAGCAGAATTAAAGGGGTCGTTCATCTTTTGCTAAGTGATGTCCTATCCTCAGGATAAGCCAATACTAGCTGATCGGTGGGGATCCGACACTACACGCCCTGCTGATCAGCTGTTCAGGGGTAGCCCCGTCGCCAGAAGACAGCTCTGGAACTACACAGCTCCGTCCACTGTGTAGTGGAGGGTGTTCGTTACTACAGCACTATTCCCATTGAATTTAATAGGAGCAGCACTGAAGTGATGAGCTGTGTCCCCTACAAAGTTGATGGTACTATGTAGTTTCTGAGCCAACTTAGACCGTGGAGCTACGCTGAACACCTGTGGGGGTGCAGGTTATTGGACTCTCATCGATCAGCTAGTAATGGCCTATCTTGAGGAATGGCCATCACTTAGTAAAGGCTGCTTGATAGAGAAGAAGTAATCTGTTCCACTGCCAACAGGCATAAAAAGTGTATGAAGTTAAGGCTCACTCAACATGACTGAAAATACAGTGGCACGAAAAGGGTATTGCTTCCTGTCACTTTAAGAGGCACAATATGCATAGTGGTTTCAGTACACCCATGGTGAAACAAGAGAACAAACCATTAAAAGAGCAATAAACAGTTGTATAACTAATTGGTCAGGTCCTTGTCTCACAGAGACCACACCCAGACGGTGATACTGCACACAGTCATATGACAAGCTCTCAAGATATTTCTCATGTCAGGTGATAGTCTCACACTCCGTCTCCTATTAACCCTTTCAGCCACGGAGGTTTTTTTTTCCCGTTTTCGTTTTGCGCTCCCTGCCTTCACACAGCCATAACTTTTTTATTTTTCTGTTCACATAGCTGAATGAAGGCTTGTTTTTTGCGGGACAAGTTGTACTTTCCAACGCCACCATTTAATATTGCATATGATGTAGTGGCAAGCGGGAAAAAAATTCCAAATTGGGTGAAATTGCAAAAAAAAAAACGCAATTCCGCCACAGTTTTACGGATTTTTTATTTAGAGAGTTCGATATTCATTAAAACTGACCAGTTACTTTCATTCTACAGGTCAGTATGAATCCGGCGATATCTAATATGTTTTTATTGCGTTTTGATAGTGATAAAATAATTATAAACTTATTATTTTGACCCCTATAACTTTTTGGTATTTATGTGTACGGAGCTGTATGGGGGCTCATTTTTGCGGGGTGATCTGAAAGTTTCATTGATACCATTCTGGGGTGTGTATGATTTTTTGATCGCTTTTTATTTATTTATTTTTTAGAAAAAAAGTGACAAAAAATGGCGAATCGGCCATTTTGACGCTTTTTTCCGTTTCGCTGTTTTCCATATGGGAAAGAAATTTTTATATTTTTATAATATGGGCGTTTTCGCACATGGCAATACCCATGATGTATATTTTTTTAATACTTTTATTTTGGGGGAAAGGGGGGTGATTTGAACTTTTACGTTTTTTTACATTTTTTTTTTACTTTATTTATTTAATTATTTTTACACTTTTTTATAGTTCCCATAGGGAACTGTAACAAACAATCATTTGATTGCTTATATCATAGACTCCAATGCATTAGCATTGGAGTCTATGAGGATTTTACTGTTTTCCTATGGAACCCTATTACACACAAGGGCTCCATAGGAAAGCCTATGCAGCAGCCTCCTGTCATTCACTATGACAGGGGCTGCTGCAGGCACGCTCCGGCTCCTCCGATTGGCACACGGGGGAGCCGGAGCAACACCGGAAGCGCGCGCTCGGGTGCCGTGGTTAGGATTGACTGCTGCATCTGAGGGGTTAAATGTCCGCGATCGGCATTACTGCCGGTCGCGGACATCAGCCGCTGGTGACTGCTGTATAAATCACCATGATGCCTGCTCTGCTCAGGAGCGTGCGCCATCTTTCAACACGAGCCCAATGCCGCACTATTACGGTGCTGGGAGCGAAGGGGTTAACAGTTCATTGTGTCTCAAGGGTACGGTCCTTTTTAGGGTTCTGTCTCTAAAATGTTTTCTCAGACCACACCTCAGGTCCTCTACACTCTTAGGGCCCGTTCAAATGACCGTGTGAACAGGTCCGCATCTATTCCGCAATTTTGCGGCATAGATGCGGCCCCGTTCACTTCAATAGCCGGCATGTGATTTCGCCGAGCCACGGCTCTGTGCTGCGGCTCCACAAGAAAAAATAGAACTTGTCCTATTTTTGTCCACAATAGCGGACAAGAATACGCATTTTGAATGGGGTGCCCGGCCACACACTGGTCGGCATTCGTAGTATTGCGGATCCGCATTTCTGCGGATCCGCAATACCATGGCGGTCTGAACGGCCCCTAACAGTAAGATAGGTGTCACCCCAGGGCTGTGATTCTCAAAGGCTAGCCCACTTTCCAACTGTCTACTCTGACCAGTCCAGTCTAGTTTGGGACTGTACCACCAGGCAATATTCATATTAGAAAGAAGTGGTTTAATCCAGCACCTGGCAGTGGAATATATCAACAAACTCCATCATGGATCCATGTTCACAGAGAAAGGATCCAGCAAGGAAAGGCCCACCTCCATGGCACCACTCTATCAGCCTCTAATACTGCTAACTCCCCATTTGCTCTGTGACCCATACTCCAGGTCTTACTTGACAAAGCAGTTGTATTGCTCTCTTTTAAGGAGTTGCTCAATCTCTTCAGGTGACCTCTTGCTCAACCCACCAACCTCTGGTCCTCCACTACATATATACAGAATATATACACAAATAAACTGATATCCAAGCAGTCTCTCAACAAACAATGCAGTCCATTTAAAGAAACAAGTATCGGCAAAAAGGATACATAGCAGTCCATTAGCTGTGTGTGCCCTTTTCACTCCTTTGCCATGTGACACATTTACAGCTTAAGGGCTCATGCACACGAACGTTTTTTCTTTCCATGTCCGTTCCGTTTTTTTTGCGGACCGTATGCGGAACCATTCACTTCAATGGGTCCGCAAAAAAAACGGAAGGTACTCTGTGTGCATTCCGTTTCCGTATGTCCGTATTTCCGTTCCGCAAAAAAATAGAACATGTCCTATTATTGTCCACATCACGGACAAGGATAGTACTGTTCTATTAGGGGCCAGCTGTTCCGTTCCGCAAAATACGCAATGCACACGGATGTCATCCGTATTTTTTGCGGATCCGTTTTTTGCGGACCGCAAAATACATACGGTCGTGTGCATGAGGCCTTACTATGTGTATGATGCAGAAGGCACAAAACTTTCAATATTTCAGGTCTTATATTGGATTGCTCCTACTGGATGTTATACAATATAAATGCTGTATAAATTGGGATATTGCTGTTACTGCAATTATATAATTTAGGACCTTTTCAGTTTACCTTCATAAGATACATTGGTTTTGTGGGACCACAGACATAGTAATGTAATGATGCAGCATATATCTCTGGTAATACTTGACCTTTGTCTAGTATTTGCATTTTTTTACTACTATGTAATGAGAACTTAGTTCACTGTGTCTCATAAAATAGTAGTAGTGTTCTGGGACAAAGTCAAGCTGCAAGTCATTCTTGAAGTGGTTACACCAACTGGACAACTGCTTTCAATATGCTCTTTTAGGGCATATTGATCTCCCATAAAGGCCCCTCTGCTTAAAGGGAACCTATCATCTCCGAAACACCCCCTGAACTAGAGTAAATGTTGTATAGTGTAAGTGATGCTGAATCCGAATATGAAAGTTTTATCTTCATACTCACTTCTATTCCGACACTGTGCTCCCACAAACCTGCAGTAAAATGCATTGAGAGGACTCTTCTTTGAGTCGTCTCCATTATGTGAGTGAGCACCGGAGTCCACTGAGTGCATTTTACTGCAGGTTTGTGGGAGCACAGCATCAGAATGGAAGTGAGTACGAAGATAAAAATTACATAACCGGACTCAACGTCACTTACACTATACACCGCTTACTCTAGTTCACGGGCTGTTTTGGAGATGACAGGTTCCCTTTAAAGGAGCTGTCTCTCACAGTTCTATCCCTTGTGTAGTGCACAGAACTGGTAACTGCAGCACTGCTCCTATTGAAGTGAATGTGAGCAGCACTGCAGTTCCCAGCTGCATTCACTGCACAGTGAACAAAGCTGTGTAGTTCCAGCTTCCAGTGCCAGAGATGCATGGTGTAATTATTGCGCCAACAAAAAATCTTACTATGCAATGCATATGACATTTCAAATGGATTATTATTGCAATATGCAAGCAAGAAAACTACCGTTAAATTTTCTATGTACATGACATTTTCTGCTCTAGTAGCAACCCCTGCTTTTTTTCCTGTGATCATAATTTTGGTCCACCCGTCCTGCATTCAGAAGTGGGCTCACATGTACAGTAGGTTCCCTGCTGCCTTCTTCCTCTCAGTGGCAGTGTAGTGATCTCATAGTAGAGCGAGTTGGTCCATTGCAAAGTTTAACCCCTTGAAGACCCAGTTTTTTTTTTGGGACCTTAATGAAGACCTGCCACCACAAAATACAGGGCAGTCTAAAGGTAGCATGTTATAGAGCAGAAAGAGTAGATTGATATAATTTTGTGGAAAAAGATTCAGCAAAAGATGTCATTTATACATTTGAAACTCTGTTCTTGTTATATTTTAATCCCTTAGTGACCACCCATACACCTTTATATGGCGGTCACTAAGGGGCCTTAGGCTGGGCCGCCGCTTTTTTTACGGCAGCCCAGTCTAAGCGCTGCACGGGACTCCCGTACAGCGGGGAGCCCAGGCCTGGCTCTCACATGAGAGCTGCGGCCCTGCTGTAATAGCCCGGACCGGCAGAAGTGCTGATCCGGGCTGTTTAACGCTTTACATGCCGCGGGCAATGGCGCCCACCGCATGTAAAGCGCTGATAGAGGGAGCGGTCTCCCTCTGTCTCCCATCGGCACCCCGCAAATGCAATCGGGTGCTGCCGATGTGTGTGAAGGCTGGCAGGGGTCTGATGTAGGCCCCAGACCAGCCTTGAATAATTTCCAGCAGGCTGCGCCTCTCTGGCACAGCCTGCAGGTCAATGTTAGAATAGCATTGCTATTAAAATGCAATGCACTATAGAGATAATGCATTGCATTTTAAAAGCAATCAAAACGTTGTTTGTTATAGTCCCCTTGTGGGACTATTAAGTGGGAAAAAGGGAAAAACAATACATTTATTCAATAAAAAAGATCCCATGAAAAAAATTACCCTTTTTTCCCATTGAAAACACGCTTTTCAATGAAAAAAATTGCAAAAAAAATCTCCCCCACATGTTTAGTATTGCCACGTCCGTAACAACACGTACTACATAAATATCATGTAAATTATCCCCTATGGTGAGCGCTGTAAAAAAAAAAAAAATTGCTAATTTATTCTTAGTTGCCACCGAAAAAAACATAATTACAAGCGAACAAAAAGCGTCATTTACTCCAAAATGATACCAATAAAAAATACAAGTCGTCTCTCCAAAATCAAGCCCCCACACAACCCCATAGAAAAAAAAATAAAAAAGTTATGGGTCTTGGGGAGTGGCAATGCAAAAACATATTGCAAAAAAGTACTAAAACGTTAAAAAAAAATATTTTGGTATCACTGTATTTGGTATCACTGTAATCGTACTGACCCAGAGAATAAATATATTATTTTATTTATACTGAAAAATTTATGCCGTACAATCTATAATGTAAAAACGCAGTGGCAGAATTGCAGTTTTTCCCATCTCCCTCCCAGAAAGATTTAATAAAAGTTAATCAGAAAGTTGTGTGTACCCCAAAATGGCGCTATTAAAATCTAAAACTTGTCCCACAAAAAACAAGCCCTCATACAGCTATATAGATGGAAAACTAAAAAA
The DNA here is from genome assembly GCA_900303285.1 of Rhinella marina. Lineage (NCBI taxonomy): Eukaryota > Metazoa > Chordata > Amphibia > Anura > Bufonidae > Rhinella > Rhinella marina. The sequence goes on from ONZH01012890.1 coordinate 40,000, forward strand.
GTTTTAGCTCTTGGAACGCAATGATGAAAAATGGAAGAAAAACGCTTGGTCAGTAAGGCCCAAAACAGGCTGGTCACTAAAGGCTAAAGACTATGTACACCTTTGGGGGCCTTTTATTTTTATTACTGCATTGTACTCATTTTGAGCTAAAATATATTTTTTAAATTGGTCTTTGGCATCCTTTTTTCTGTACAGAAGCTCTAGAAGCACCCATTGGATTTTCTATTTTTTCCGTCAGACCAGAAGCAGACGGACTCCTTATCTCAGCTGTCTGACCTTTTAAACACTCATTATAGCTCAGTTCTTATCTTACGGATAACATTGTGGCTTAAACAAGTGTTTATGACCTCTCAGTAGTTTAGAGATAAGGTTTATTAGATGATTGGAACATAGTGAAAGTGAAAGTACCAGTCACACAGCTAGAAAAACAGTTAACCCTTTGTGACAGAATAGCTCAATATTTTTATAAAGGCCATTTGAAAAAATGATTTTTAGGCAAAAATGAGTAAAATGCAATCATAAAAAATTGCCTCTGAAGGTGAAAATAATCTTTAAGTGTTATTAATCTTTCAATAAATGTTGCATTAATCAATAGTACATTATGTGTACATGGGGAATAACACCATTTCTGGGCATTATAAGTAGAGGAGAATCTGCATCCTAATCTTTTCTTACTCATTCAGAACCAGGATCATGGAGGACATGCCAAAGAACCGACCTGTCTCTTTGTCTCCTCTCGCTGCTGACACTGCTCACTACTCCGCCTCTCCATCCGTAAACTTGTATTAACATGTGTAATATCATACTTCAGCAGAGCTGGTCTGTCTGAGATGGAATGAGGGCATTTTTTTAAATGAAAAGCAGTTAGCAAGGGGAAGGTAAACAGCTGATAACATGAGAACTAGATTTCTCACTGATAAAATATATTGCAAACTTTCTTGTGGCTGCTTGTACTGTTAATTTATGCAAAGTTGTGTGAAAAGTCTTAGCTAGATACAGTGCACTGCGAAAGTATTCGGCCCCCTGGAACTTTTCAGCCTTTTGCCACATTTCAGGCTTCAAACAAAAAGATATAACATTTTAAATTTTTGGTGAAGAATCAACAACAAGTAGGTCACAATTGTGAAGTGGAAGGAAATTTTTTGGATCATTTAAACTTTTTTTGTAATAATAAAACTGAAAAGTGGGGCGTGCAAAATTATTCGGCCCATTTACTTTCAGTTCAGAAAACTCACTCCAGAAGTTCATTGAGGATCTCTGAATGATCCAATGTTGTCCTAAATGACTGATGAAGATGAATAGAATCCACCTGGGTGTAATCAAGTCTCTGTATAAATGCACCTGCTCTGCTATAGTCTCAGGGTTCTGTTTAAAGCACAGAGAGCATCATGAAGACCAAGGAACACACCAGGCAGGTCCATGATACTGTTGTGGAGAAGTTTAAAGCCGGATTTGGATACCAAAAGATTTACCAAGCTTTAAACATCTCAAGAAGCACTGTGCAAGCGATCATATTAAAATGGAAGGAGTATCAGACCACTGCAAATCTACCCGGCCGTCCCTCTAAACTTTCATCTCAAACAAGGAGAAGACTGATCAGAGATGCAGCCAAGAGGCCCATGATCACTCTGGGTGAACTGCAGAGATCTACAGCTGAGGTGGGAGAGTCTGTCCATAGGACAACAATCAGTCGAACACTTCACAAATCTGGCCTTTATGGAAGAGTGGCAAGAAGAAAGCCACTTCTCAAAGATATCCATAAAAAGTCTCGTTTACAGTTTGCCACAAGCCACCTGGGAGACACACCAAACATGTGGAAGAAGGTGCTCTGGTCAGATGAAACCAAAATCGAACTTTTTGGAAACAATGCAAAACTATATGTTTGGCGTAAAAGCAACACAGCTCATCACCCTGAACACACCATCCCCGCTGTCAAACATGGTGGTGGCAGCATCATGATTTGGGCCTGCTTTTCATCAGCAGGGACAGGGAAGATGGTTAAAATTGATGGGAAGATGGATGGAGCCAAATACAGGACCATTCTGGATGAAAACCTGTTGGAGTTTGCAAAAGAGCTAAGACTAGGACGGAGATTTATCTTCCAACAAGACAATGATCCCAAAAATAAAGCAAAATCTACAATGGAATGGTTCAAAAATAAACGTATCCAGGTCTTAAAATGGCCAAGTCAAAGTCCAGACCTGAATCCAATTGAGAATATGTGGAAAGAGCTGAAAACTGCTGTTCACAAACGCTCTCCATCCAACCTCAAAGAGCTCCAGCTGTTTTGCAAGAAAGAATGGGCAAGAATTTCAGTCTCTAGATGTGCAAAACTGATAGAGACATACCCCAAGCGACTTGCAGCGGTAATCGCAGCAAAAGGTGGCGCAACAAAGTATTAATGCAAGGGGGCCGAATAATTTTGCATGTCCCACTTTTCAGTTTTATTATTACAAAAAAAAAGTTTAAATGATCCAATAAATTTCGTTCCACTTCACAATTGTGACCCACTTGTTGATTCTTCACCAAAAAATTAAAATGTTATATCTTTTTGTTTGAAGCCTGAAATGTGGAAAAAGGTTGAAAAGTTCCAGGGGGCCGAATACTTTCACAAGGCACTGTATATTATAAATGTGTAAATTACAAGTTTTATTGAATCTTTTCCCACAAAATGATATATCAATCTGCTCTGCTCCTCCTGCTCTATAACATTCTGCCTTCAGATTGCACTGCATTTTGTGGTAACAGGTTCTTTTTAAGAACATAACAGTTTTTTTCACTCTTGCATCACTGTGTTTCATTTCCAATAGTCATATTTTTCCATTAATGCAGCTATATGAGACCTTTTTTTCAAGGCACTTTTTTTCATTGTTTTTCTACTTTTGAATAATAAAAAGACAGAAAATTTGTTTTTGTGTACCCATATTCATAGAGCAATAACTTTTTTCCTTTTTTTTTTAAATTTTCAGTCAATGAAGCTATGTGAGGCCTTTTTTGGCGGGACTAGCTGTAGCTTTCATTTTGGGGTATATACAACTGTTTGAATTCACCTAATTTTATGGGAGACTAGATTAACAAAAATTTGTTTGGCTTAATTTTTATGGTATAGGTCATTATGGCTGCTGTAATAGCAATTATGTGTTTTACATTTTTTCCATAATAAAGCATTTTCAAATAGGGAAAAATGTTTTTTGCATTAATTACTGGTAGTTAAAAACATAAATATACAAGGAAAACAATGAGCATTTGGATTGGTCATAGACCTTACAGTAAAATTTCCCGGTAGGCCGATGCCCAAGGGGCTGCCTGAGTCCTCCTCATGGTGGCCCAGTGGAAGTTTTTAGGGATTATATTTTGTGCTGCTGGGGCAGTTTGGCTCTGTTGGGGTGGTATAATGTGCTGCAGTATGGTATTGCTGGCATGATTTCTTGTGTTGGCCCTGCCTTCCATCAATTTGGACTGGACTGCAAAACAGGGCCACTTTCAGCATTTTTTCCAGGGCCACTTTCAGTTCCCAGTTCCCTGCTTATGTCTAGGACAGTTTGAACTGTTACTCAACCCAAATCTATATATTCACAGGGGAATATAGTAAGTCCTGTAAATAACGAAAAATTGAGACAATTGAAAGGATTCGTTTATAGGAGTCTCAACCACCATAGCCAAAGCATAGACCCAATACTCAAGAGTAAAGTTTCTCAACACCACTGCCAATATAGATAGCATAGATGTAATGTTTTTCCTCCCCTTTTAGCCATGAGGTTTCTAAAAAAATAAATAAAAAATATGCCCTTACTGACTCTAATATGCAACCTGGACATTGGACTTTTTTTAAATATATATTTTTTTACACTTTATTTACACACTTGTTTACATTTATTTTTGATTCCTATTAGATAGCTTCAACGTGGGAACAATCACATAGTTATATAGTAATTATGGTAAAAACAACACACTTGTCCGTCAACTTCAACCAAGGGATGGGTGGGGATGTGAATTTTAGGAAAGGGAAGTGAGAAACAGACTTCTACACATTTTCATAAGTGTTGATGTTATTTAATTTTAGGAATTCATCTAAGCCTTTTTTGAAACCATCAGCTGTTCCTGTCGTTACCGTGTCCTGACGTGGACTATTCCACAGATTCACAGCTCTTATGGTAAAAAGCTTTATTGCCTCTGAAGACTGAACTTTTTCTTCTCCAGACAGAGGCAGTGCTCCATGCCTTTTGGGGGAATTTTACATGGAAGAACTTGTCACCGTATTTTTTGTACAGGTCATAATTATATAAGTTAATAATTTCCCCCTTCCTATAAAGACTAAAAAATTTAAGTCTTTTAATCTATCCTCATAACTATGTCTGTCCATGCCCCGTATCAGTTTAGTTACTCATCTTTGTACTTTTTCCCACTCAAGGGTATCCTTTTTATGGACTAAAAATAAAAATCCATACATGTTTCATTCTTGATGTCCATAAAGAAGCCATGTTTGGTCAGTCTGTCCATCTTTTGCCCTTCATGTGTTATCCCTTTTCCATGAACACTGCTCAGCTTAAAATTAATTTCCAGTAAAAAACGGACCAAACACTGATGCCATCCAAAGCTTTGTACAGATGCTTCTTGAATAAATCACCACAATGCTTTGAACTGGAGGAATGATGCAGTCTGTCTATTTCTTGCCATTGTCTGAGACCACAGGCCAGGAACCAACACTGCGTGCACCCATTTTCCCTTTGAGGATAATTATGGATATAACCTATTGAGTTATGTGTTGTTCTGCTCTCCCCCTGACTTTTTCTAGGGGGTTTTCATGGACCAATAAACCTCAATGGGCATGTTTGGTCAGCATCACGGACCAAAGTAGTGCATGTCTCAGGGATTTTACCACCGACCCATGGTCAGTGAAAAACTACTGATATGGAACAAACACATTAAAATCAATGGGTACATGTGCTACCCGCAGAAAATGTGGATAGTACACATCTGTGAAAACGGCCCATTCTTTTTTTTTTGGGGGGGGGGGCTTGCACTATGGGGGCATCTGAGTGCATTTATTTCTTGCCCATTTTGTGGGGGGCACTACTGGGGCATTTCTTACTGGCACATTAAGGGGGGGCACCATGGGGGAGAGGAGCACTGTGGGGGCATCTGGGGGCTCTAAAGGGGCCTTTTTTATTGGCACATTATGGGGAGCACTATAGGGGAGAGCGGCACTATGGGGCATCTGGTAGCACTATAGGGGCATTATTTGGGGGCACTATGGGGGAGTGGAGCACTATAGGGCATCTGGTGGCACTATAGGGGCATCATTTGGGGGAACTATGGGGGCATCTGGTGGCTCTAAAGGGGAATTTTTTTACTGGCACATTATAGGGGCACTATGGCTTCTGGCACTAAGGGGGCATTTTTTACTGGCACATTATGGGAGGCACTATGGCATCTGGTGGCAGTAAGGGGGCATTTTTTACAGGCACATGTTAGACACTATAGGGGAGAGCAGCACTATGGGTCATCTGGTGGCACTACAGGGGCATTATTTGGGGGCACTATGGGGGAGTAGAGCACTATGGGCATCTGGTGGCACTATAGGGCATCTGCTGGGGGCAGCAAGAAGGGGCATTTTTACTGGAATATTATGGGGGACACTATGGGGGCATTTACTGGGGCACTATATAGGGGTATTTTATACTGGCATACAATGGGGACATTAGCTCAATTACGGGCACTAAGCGGGGGTATTTCTTGTACTGTCATATTTTAAGGAGAATTATTACTACTAGGGGGTATTATGGTGAGCTTTACTACTACTGGGGGGCTATGGGGAACATGATTACTAGTATGGGCACTATGGGGGCATTATTACTAAGTGTGCTCTGACAGAGAATTATTTCTACTGGTGGGATTTTGGGGAGCACTGTTACTTTGGGGGGCACCTTGGCACAGTATCAGTTTAGTACAATTATTTTTGGGGGATTATCTTTATACTATAGTATTCGGGAGCATAGCATTGGGGGTGGCAGGAAAAGGGTGTTCAGAAGATGTGAAGGTGATGGAAATGTGGGAAACTAATGTCTGTTTGTCAATCTCTGCAGAGACGGGAGATGGCTAAAAAAATCATCATGGCGGTCTGGTCTGAATGGAGAAGATGAGGAAAGAGAATGTCTACAACAAAGGTGACATCACAGGATGTAAGAGGTATGTGGTGCTATGTAGTAGAGGAGAGTGAGGACAGCCAAGGGGGGCAGCAGGTCACGGGCAGGTGGCGGATGGTGGGGGGAACCACAGGCCTTGAGCAGAATCTGAGGAGAGGGGAGGATCTTCCTGGATGTAGCCTGCTCTTGTTTATTGTATAATGTGAAGCAGGCAGTGCAGCCAGGACAGGCCCTCCCCTCTCTGTATGATGTGCAGAGCCAGGCCTCAACAATATCATTTCAGCTGTACAGTGTTTGTTGGGAGTGGCCTATTATATTTAGGAGGGGCATATAATAATGGGCGGGGCCACATTTTCTTGAGCACCATGCCGCATTTACACATGTAAGAGGCACTTCGGTAAATGGGCGGGGCAAAACATGGCATAGCGTGCTATGCACCCCACATTTTTGGCTTGTCGGACCCCCCTAGAAAAAATTCCTGGGTGCTCCCCTGCCTGCAACAACCTGAGAAGGTGAGTTCCTGGAGAAAGACGATAGAGGCTGGCCTGTAGGTATACCTAGAAGTCATTTCAGCCAACCGGTCTATAATAATAAACTGGGTAATTTGTTAAATAATCTACCTAGTTCTTTATATGGATACAGGCTGGATGAGATGCTGTGCTTGGGGACTGAGGGCCCATCTTTGTAAGGTGCCCATCAGTTGATTCCCCTGTTCCCCTGTGGGCCAGTCTGAGCCTGCATGCACCCATCCTTACCACAACTATCTGTGCTGTAGTCATCTTCAGCCTGATAGTCAAAGTTCTCTAAATACCAGACACAGTCTTTGGGGTCCGGTTTTCACTCATTTGGCTGATACTCACCATTTTCTTCAGAAATTCTATTATGAAATTTCAATAACATTTCATTTTTAACAGATCATATCATGAGTCATAGTAAGATTGGGAGCTACCAAATGAATGTCCAAGGAACTAGAGATGTGACCACTAAGAGTCAACACGGCTGTTAGGCTTGAAAAATACACATATTAGAGGAGAGGGGCGATCCATTAATTTGATTAGGTACGGTCTCAATGGCTCTGCTCCTGGAACACTGATGATGGGTCACTTGAGCACAGTGGCTTCCACTGTATACTTTAGAATGACAGGGACCAGGGAAGACTCTCTAGGTAATTGCTCTCCAATGATGAACTTTTTCTCTTTGTTTTTGGGATGCACTTTTTGTATGCTCAGTCAATGTTTTTAGTTTGTATAATTTTCGGAAAGACAGGCATGGGTAAAAACTTTGAATTAGGATAAATATAGATAGGATGGCAAAATGTGGTGGGAGGAATGTGGGATTGGATGCTTGATGCTTCCTGAAACGTGGCCATGGATCACTTTTAATACACTACTCCATCTTACTGCAGGTCAGGGCTTCTTTCCGTCTTTATGGACACTCAAAGTATTTGTGGACTTGGGAGCTACACTACAGCAGAAGGGGAGGAAGTGATGATGGGCGGTGGTGGGATAGTTTTTTCTTGGTTTTTGTAAACAGTTTAAAACACAATAAAATTATCTGATATACTGCTGGCATTTTACCAATGGACAAATTTACTTATGATGGAGCCAGGGATGCTCAAATAAGACAAGGTGTGGAAATTATTACACTTTGATCTATATTTCAACTTGGTCCAAGGTCCACATACAGCTCTGTTGTCAGGAACTTACCTGTCCGGGCTCCAGAGACGAGATATCCAGGTTTGTTCGACTGCACCGGGAGAAACACGCTAAGCTTTGCCCCCTGGTGACACAACAGCGTCATTAGCAACAGAATGCAATGCTCTTTTTCCCCACAGCAGGTGTGTGCTGGAGGAGACTAGCAGTGGGATGATTGCTCAGCTGCTCTATTCCTATGTTCCAGTGTTCTGGCTAATGGAGTGCTGAGTCATGACCTATCAGGTTCTGATCCTGGGACCTGGTGCCAGGGTTGCCAACCTTTCTTTCAAATTTTTCTGGACAACTGAACCAAAATTTACGGACAGCCCAAAATTTTTACGGACATAATAAACCACACCCCTTTTTAGAAGACACACCCCTTTTTACGCCCTCAAAATGCCCTTGAATTAAAAACACCGCAGAATAAAAAGGATTGTTCAGTAATTAAAAATAAAATGTGGCAGCAGCATATGGAAAAAAATCCAGTATTCTCAGCTGTTCCATCCCCACTTCTAGTCTGAGTGCTTTGTTTATATGGCTGCAGTGATGATGCCTGTAACACACTGGACTTTCTGGCATCATTTCTACTGCCATGTAAACAAAGACTGACAGGGATCTAACGGGCAAGACGGGCACTGATGTGCAGGTGTATGGCATGTGTCCACTGCAGCCAGTTCTCAGCATTAGACCACTGACTGGTGATTGGCTGCAGCAGTAACATACCATATACCCAGCTGCAGAAAATGGCGTTGAAGAAATAGGTGACACATATCTGGATGGACATTACATTCACCAATACCAAACATACAAGATGACACATCACCACATACCTCTTAAATCCGGTGACGTCTCCCTGATGTAGAAGTTCTCTTTTCTCATCTTCTCTATTTGGCCCAGACTGCCATGATGAGTTCTTTCAGCCACTTCTTCTCTCTACAGAGTTTGCCAGAAAGACTACTTAGATTACCCACGTTTCTATCCTCCTTCTCCTCCTGGTGCACCAACATTGTTATCCTGCTTCTACCCCCAATACTGTGCCCACTGTGCTCCCCAATGTCCCCAGATATTATACTGTAGAAATAACAGTGCCATATAGATGGGGCCCCCATAGTAACAGTGCTCCCCAAAGTCCCACTAATACTAATAATTCTCTCCCAGAGTGCCCCAATAGTGATAATGCTTCACGAGTAGCTCTTTTAGCAGAAGTGCCCTCCATATTGTACCAAATAATGACAACAACCCCAATAGTACCCCTGGTAATAATTCCCCATAATAGAAATCATTTTTCTCATAGTGCCTGAGCAGTAGTGCTCCAAGAAATGATAAGGCCCCACTATCATGCTCCCAGTAATTATAATACCCCTTATAGTGCCCCCATAGCTTAAACAGTCCCCTATAGTGCCCCCAGTAGTTTAGATGGCCCCCTGTAGTGCCCCCAGTAGTTTAGATGGCCCCCTGTAGTGCCCCTACTAGTTTAGATGGCCCCCTGTAGTGCCCCCAGTAGTTTAGATGGCCCCCTGTAGTGCCCCAGTAGTTTAGATGGCCCCCTGTAGTGCCCCCAGTAGTTTAGATGGCCCCCTGTAGTGCCCCCACTAGTTTAGATGGCCCCCTGTAGTGCCCCCACTAGTTTAGATGGCCCCCTGTAGTGCCCCCAGTAGTTTAGATGGCCCCCTGTAGTGCCCCCAGTAGTTTAGATGGCCCCTGTAGTGCCCCCACTAGTTTAGATGGCCCCCTGTAGTCAGGGCCGGCCTTAGGGTAGATGGCGCCCTGTGCGAAACTTTCTCTCGGCGCCCCCCCCATTTATATATATTTACTTAAAGAAGTATGTGTGTCATCCCATCTCCATTATCCCATACAGAAAAATATAGTGACAGTACTAACATCATACAGTATAGAGCTATAAATAGAGTGTAGAGATATATAGAGTGATATAGGACTGTATAGAGAGCTATAAATACAGTGCAGAGATATATAGAGTAGGGCAGTATATATATATATATATCTACACTGTATTTATAGCTTTCTATATTGTCCTATATCACTCTATTCTCTATATATCTCTGCACTGTATTTATAGCTCTATACAGTCTGACTATTAATACTGTCACTATATTTTCCTGTATGGGATAATGGAGATGGCATACACATAGCTCACATCACTAAACCCCTCACTGGTGTTTAATCATGTGTGAGTTATGTGTGCCATGACTGCCATCGCTATTATCCTATACAGGATGGGGCCTTAAGTATATGGATGGGGCCTTAAGTATATAAAATAAGGATGGGGCCTTAAGTATATGGATGGGGCCTTAAGTATATAGTCCCGCTCCCAATTAACCCCCCCCCGGTCATCACGTTGTTTGGGGGCGCTTACTTACAGCAGTGCAGCCGCTAACTTTCCCCTATCACCCTCTGAGTCCTTCTGCGCATGTGTGACGTCAGCCCAGGGCCGGCTCCAGGTTCAGGTGGGCCCTTGGGCGATAAAGTCTCAGAGGGCCCCCTTACAGAGTGAGAACTATCTGTGTATAGATAATATAGTAGATGTCCCCTGCAGTCCTTTGTAACTGTAGAGGTAACACAGTGATGGCTATCTGAGTATAGAAAATGTAGTAGTGTTACCTCCAGTCCTGTGTAAAATCACAGATAACACTAGTACTGATAATGTGGTACTACCACAGATCAGCGTCTTGTGCCCCATCAGACCTCAGATCAACATCTTGTGTCCCCCTTCAGACCTTAGATCAGCATCTTGTGCCCCCATCAGACCTCAGATCAGCGTCTTGTGCCCCCATCAAACCTCAGATCAACACAATGTGCCCCCATCAGACCTCAGATCAACACAATGTGCCCCATCAGACCTCAGATCAGCGTCTTGTGCCCCCATCAGACCTCAGATCAGCGTCTTGTGCCCCCATCAGACCTCAGATCAGCGTCTTGTGCCCCCATCAGACCTCAGATCAGCGTCTTGTGCCCCCATCAGACCTCAGATCAGCGTCATGTGCCCCCATCAGACCTCAGATCAACACAATGTGCCCCCATCAGACCTCAGGTCAGTGCCTTGTGCCCCCATCAGACCTCAGATCAGCATCTTGTGCCCCCCTCAGATCAGGGTCTTCTGCCCCCCTCAGACCTCAGATCAGAGTCTTCTGCCCCCCTCAGCCCAGCATCTTGTGCCCCCCCTCAGACCTCAGATCAACATCTTGTGCCCCCATCAGACCTCAGATCAACATCTTGTGCCCATCAGACCTCAGATCAACATCTTGTGCCCCCATCAGACCTCAGATCAACATCTTGTGCCCCCATCAGACCTCAGATCAACATCTTGTGCCCCCCCTCAGACCTCAGATCAACATCTTGTGCCCCCATCAGACCTCAGATCAGCGTCTTGTGCCCCCCCTCAGACCTCAGATCAGCCCACCCTGCCACTTTAAAAAAACATACTTACCTGTTCTGCGCTGCCGCTGCCATCAGGTTCCCTGCTCCACTGTCTTCCCTGCCGGCGCACACTATGACCTGACGCTGCGTAGTGCGCGCCGGCAGGGAAGACAGTGGAGCGCGGAACCTGATGGCAGCGGCAGCGCAGGACAGGTAAGTATGTTTCTTTTAAAGTGGCTGGGTGGGCTGATCTGAGGTCTGAGGGGAGGCACAATACGCTGTACAGGAGCAGGCCGGGCCATTAAGGGGGCGCTCTGGCAGGGCGCCCCCTTAACTGGCCGGGAGTGAAGTGCCCTGTGCAACCGCACTGGTCGCACACCCCAAAGGCCGGCCCTGCCTGTAGTGCCCCCAGTAGTTTAGATGGCCCCCTGTAGTGTCCCCAGTAGTTTAGATGGCCCCCTGTAGTGTCCCCACTAGTTTAGATGGCCCCCTGTAGTGCCCCCACTAGTCTAGATGGCCCCCTGTAGTGCCCCCAGTAGTTTAGATGGGCCCCAGTAGTGCCTCCAGTAGTTTAGATAGCCCCCAATAGTTCAGATAGCCCCTTTTAGAGCCCACAGTAATTCAGATGGCCCCTGGCAGTGCATTGCCCCCAGTAATTTAGATAGCCCATTGTAGTTCACTGCCCCCAGTAGTTCAGATAGGCCCCATATAGAGCCCCTGTGATATGTAGATTAGCAGTGAAATGAAAACAAAAATTAAATACTTACCTGATTCCTTCTTCTTCATGTCGTTGTCTGTGATGTTGGCTGTAGGCCGCCCAGCACGCCTCTTCTTCTTGACTCTGTCCCGGCGCAGGCAGGCCGCGGTGCGCGATGACGTCATCACGAACGCACAGACGTGATGATGCCATCAAGCGACGTGCCGTGAGCCGGGACAGAGGTACTGTGCCTGTAACATCAGGCTGCAGGCTGGCCTGGAAGAGGCCTGCAACCTAATGTACATGATAGGAGGAGCCTGCATAGATCCACAGTATTCACGGCGAATGCGCCGTGAATACTGAAGAAGATTCACGGACAGGATTTTTTTCTGCCGGACGCTACGGACGGCAGAAGAAAATGCCCTCTTTTCACGGACTGTCCGTGAATCTACGGACAGTTGGCAACCCTGCCTGGTGCTCTACTTAACGGGAACCTGTCATCTCCGAAACACCCCCTGAACTAGAGTAAGTGTTGTATAGTGTAAGTGATGCTGAATCTGAATATGTAAGTTTTATCTTCATACTCACTTCCATTCTGATGTTGTGCTCCCACAAACCTGCAGTAAAATGCACTCAATGGACTCTTCTTTGAGTCCTCTCCATTATGTGAGTGAGCACTGGAGTCCAGTGAGTGCATTTTACTGCAGGTTTGTGGGAGCACAGCGTCAGAATGGAAGTGAGTATGAAAATAAAAATTACATAACCGAACTCAACGTCACTTACACTATACACCGCTTACTCTAGTTCACGGGATGTTTTGGAGGTGACAGGTTCCCTTTAAATCCTTTCCTAGCCTTACACCAGTGCCAGTGATAGTCTCTGACTCACTAGCTGTGCTCCTAGTTCTGGTTCTGTGTGCGTTTGGATTTCTTCTATTATTGACCTTGGCTTGCCTTTGACCACTCTCTGTCTCGTGTTTTGGTACTGTGTTTCTCATCTGGTTCTTTCTTTGGCTTTGCTATTTGACTACCTCCTATCTTGCCATTTGTTACTGTATTGTCCCCTCAGTTCTGACCCATTTCCATGCGACTCCGTCTCTGTGTTGTTCTGTCTCTGTGTGTGTAAGTCTTGCACTTTAGGAGAGTAGGAAATGTCGACCAGTTGCGAACTTGCCGCCTAGGGCTTGCACTGCAAGTAGGCAGGGAAAGCAGGGGAAGGTTCCAATTAGGGCTCACTGCTTGTGTATTCCTGACTACTGTGGTTACATTTGTTATCTGAAATTCTTCCATCCTATAAGGGCTTCTGCCATCATGAACATCATTATTAAACTGTCTGACTTTAGACATGTGCTAATGTCAGCTGAAGCTAACAGTCTTTGTCCCTTCTTTCTATGTGCCTTTGATTTTGTGAAAAATGAACTTTTATTTTCTGCAAATGAGGAGCAATGGGGGTGTTGCCTCTATGCCTAGAGGCTCAGTTCTCCCTCCTATGGCCGTGCCCTCATCATGTTGATTTACTAAGTTTGATGAAGGATCCGCCAATATGATTGTCAGGGGTGGAGCATCTCAGTGGTGAATGAAGGAACAATGGGTATGTATGTGCCTTTTATCTATTATCATTTGGTGATTATTATTGTCTGCACTATTGTGTTTTAGTGAAACATCAGCAATAACATGCTTTATGTTGTAACTGTGGGGTAGTTTAATTGAGACTTGCATAATACTGCTCTATATGTTATAACAAGTACTGTATTGTATTTATCCTGTGCACCTGCATCCTATCTGTGAATTATTAACTTGTGATGCAACAAAGTAATAATGATTGAGAAGGAAGGTTTATATTTTTGAAAGACTATGTATTGGATATTGAGTTCAACCATTATAAATATATTCATTTGTTGATGCCTCCACACGTCTAAATTAATGTTGCGGTCTGGTCTGAAGGTCATTTTGGAGTTATTATCCTGCTTTCATCTGCATCTGTCTCCTCAGATACAATTATTTTAGCAGTAGTGTTTAGGAGAATTAGTTAGCATTGTAGGTACAGTAATAGAGCTTATGGGGCAGTATTGATAGGAGCAGAAAGATGACACAGTTAAAGAGTAGTAGATTTGTGTTGCTTTTGAGGGTGGGGATGGACTACATAAATAAGGGACCATGAGGTCTGGGCAGTAAACTCTGCAGTGGTGAGGAGAAGTTGTCATTGTGGTCTGGGCTGGAGGAAGAAAAAGAGGAAAGTGAATGACTACTTTTAAGGATGTTAGCAGTAAGTCACCGGAAGTTTCTGCAGCAGAAAAACTCTCAATTTCTGAATGGGGTTGATTCTGCAGCAGGCACATGGATTTCTACAAGTCCCATTGAACAACCACAGATATTTCGACAACATATCTGCTCCTTGGGTATTTAGCCTTAGATACATTTTTTTGTGCAGTTGTTTAATTACATTAATTTTTAAGCACAGAAAACTTCTGCAGTGGAGATCCATCACATATAGTACATCTAAATGTAGTATGTTAAAGCCTCATGCACACGCTGAAAGAACAACCACGTTCACATAAATGCAAGACAGATTTCAGCTACAGGAATGTTCTTCAATAAATCTGCCACGTGTGAACATACAGCACCTTAGTAATGACTCTCGTACTATAGGTAAAAAAAAATCTGTTTCATTGTGTCTTCAGAAATTGTACTGTACTAATATAATAAAAAAGACAGAAAAGTATGATAAGTGTATAAAGAGCATTTATCATCTGCAATGTGATGTGAAGAGTTAAGCAGTCCAGCAGCCAGGAATACACAGCAGAGCCAGGCAGGGTGTGATGTAGTGTCTGTCTTCTGCATTTGCTTATAAATTGTTAGGCAACCTGATTAAAATGTGAAAGTGCCTGTTCATTCCCTAGGTTTTACACATCCAGCATTAATTAGCAGACAGGAGAACTTTGCTTGTGTGACACGTGAAAAATACTGCCTGGCCCTCTCTATTTCTTTGCAGACGGCCATGACAAAGTACGGCTTCATACATCTCTTTTCTGCTGCTAATGTGTAAATCTTGTGTGTAGCAGCGAGAGTAAAGGTGATCTCTCTTTTACTGGATTTTCATTCAAGTTAATATTTAAGCAGTGCCTGTATGCGCTGGCACAGGGAACACTTGGTCCTTGTACTGCTATAAATGGCAGAGAGGTTGGGTCTGTTGAAGCTTGTCCGTCAGCTGTTTGAACAAGACGAGCACCGTGATACAGCTGGCCCGTCGCGTTCAGTTTCATGCTTTGCACACCACCCTGGTGACTGACTCCATTCCTATCCCCTTTCCAGTGACTGCTGCTGTTAGTAAACCCCACCCCTCCTCCTGCTCACATTACTCTGCTTCATGACCTACTTTGAAAATATGGTGTGAATAAAGATTCACAAATTAGATTGGAAGGCTGCCATAGACTGTGCAAACAAGCCCGGTCTGGGAAGTTCCTGTTAGAACAAACATGGCTGTCTCAGCACCCTCCCCATGTAGGGCCCTGCTTTCACTATTCAGCTGTGACGGCCCAGAGGTCAGGGCTGATTGGCTGTCTTTCCTCTCTACATCAGAAAGCTGCTGTGCAATCGGATCAGGGCTCGGCCGTATCTCCTAGCAAGCGAAACAGCTGAGGCGGTAATAAAGATGAATGTGTGGTGCTTCCTGGCCAAGCTGTCAGCTGCATCTCACTGCTAATATCAGTACTACAGGTCAAAGTCAGTGCGAGGCACTCGGTGACATGGGTTCTGTTTACTCGGAATGGATGCACGCCAGATTCCAGATACGTCAGGCGCACTATGGCCAATAAATGACACCTTTATTTTCAATTTACAGCATGTTAATATGTAACCATAGTGCAGGTATTGTTACTATGCTACTAAATGCAAGAAATAAACACGTACTGTATGTGTGAGTCATGGGGGTTTGCTCTGTCAGATGAGGACACGCAATATATGTTCAGGCCTCCCTCATGCATCTCTTATAACTGTCATTATTCTGGTGTTTTATGCTGCCTTATCTGAGGGCAGGACAAACTAGTGACTGAGACCCTGATCAAAAGGTTTTATCAAAACCGGCATAAAGGAAGACCTTAAATTTTTCAGCCTTTCATTTTTCAGAGATCCTCTGGAAAATGAAAGGATCAATCTGCAGTCAGTTTTGTTTGCACCAGTTTTATTAATACCTCCCTTTTGTACTCATGAGTTACTTGCTCCATGGATGACTGACAGCTCTGAGGACTCTCGAGCTGGGTTGCCAACCGTCCAGAAATTCCTGGACAGTCCGTAAAAAATAGGGGATTTTTACCAGTGTCCGTGATTTTTTTTGAGGCTGATGGTACTTGAGCAGGTCACATTGATTGTAATTTTTAGCATTTTTCAACTCAATTTTTGAATATAAATTGCTGGTCATGCGTTCAGTATTAGTATCTGACCTATAGACATATATATTACTTATAGGTGTACATTTGTTAAGACGCTGGTCTTAAAGTCCTCCACTGGCGCTGCACTTTTTTAGACCTGGAGTGAGCAGGGAAAAGTAGCAGATTGCGGTTCAAATGACCTTTGAGCCGCAGTCTGCGCCAGAAATACACGTAATATAATCTTTATAGTTTTCCAATTTGTCCATAAAAAAATGTTGGCTGTCGGCTAAAAAAAAAAAAAGTTGGTGCACAGTATTGATGGATGGATCAGTACTAGTAAGTGCACCAGTTTATGCTCCCCTATCTGAGGACAGCATAAAACTCCTTTTAAAGGCTCACTGAGCTTTCACAAAACTTTTTGTATGTCATAGTGATATATCTAAGGTTTAGATTGGTGGGGTTCTGAGTGTTTGCATAGCGCTTTCTCTCTCCTCGATGCAGGAGACAGGCCAGAGACTTTCTATTGAGTCCGTCATTCTTGCTCTCCTGCACCGAGAAGAGAGCGAACTATTTGACCATTTCTCTGTCCTTTTTCTAGGGTTCAGTGGGGTCTCAGCGCGAGGGCACCACCAATAAAAATCTTTGATATGCTGCTGTGATATATTAAAGATTTTGTGAAAGCTCAGTGACCATTTAAGACCTTTATGTGGCTTTTGGAGGAGTTGTCCAGTTTTTTTTTTATTTGCACATTTTCAAATTTGCCTGGAATACCTGTAGATAAATCTATACTAATCTGCTCCACACTGCTCTGCTGCAACCTCCTAATTCTCTTCATTGGTGCCCTCTTCGGGTCGCAGGGTCGCAGCTGTGACATGTCACTGTAGGCAGGTTTAGACCATACAATGTTATAGACGATTGTTGGGAAGGAAGCGTTCCTTCCTGAGAGCCAGCTGCTCGTTCAGTGAAGGAGACCTCTGCATTTACATACAGTGGTCTCCTTCACAGTATGAGGATGAGGATCTCTATTGCGATCGCTCGTCCTCATATAGAATCATTGTTCCTGGGCAGCAGATCACTGTTTAGACAGCACCTTCTGCTGTCCAGAAACGATGACTGATGTGCCTGCACGAACAATAAGATCACCTGATGAACAAGCGTTTTTGGCAGCACATTTAGATGGACAGATTGTTGGGAACGAGCAATTGCATGAACCGTCATTCCCAATAATCTGCTGAAAATGGGGCAGTCTTAATCCACCTTAAGTGGCATGTGACTCAGCAGTGATTTGCAGCTTGGAGACACTTGACCTCATCTGAATGAAAGTATGAAAGATGCAGATAGGAAGACCAGTGAAGAGAGGCAGGGAGCCAGAATGGAGTGGTGGGAAGCAGGTGAGTATCGATTTCTCCACAGATGTTCCAGACTGGGGTGAAAATTTAACAAAAAAATAACAGCTGCTATAAAGCTAGTCCTAAGGTGGTTTACTAGCTTTTCATATCTGATCACAAATTTCATGTGACACAAAGAACACATTCTACTTCACAAGCTATGGAGTACATTTATCACTGCATTTATGGCAGTGTTGGCATAATAAACTGATAAGTCTGACTGTATCTGAAAAAAGTGGACAGGGCTTCAACTTGTATATCTTCTTCTATTTGGAACTGTAGAAACAAAAGCTATGTGTGAACAAAGCCTGAAGCTGGTTTCACCCAAAGTGTCTGGAAGCATTTACCACGGCACTTTTCTAAATGTAATTTATATCCTTACCCCAGTTTGAAAATTCTTGGCTACTGCCAATTCTCCATATACTTCACTAGAAAAGTGGCTTTGCTTGCTTGCACCAAATCTTTAGCCCCTACCACCTTCATGAGTGGTACACTTGCGGTACTGGTGCCCGCTACACTTACAGAATAATAGGAATTTACATAATCTCAAGAAACCTATGAGTCTATATAGCAAGCTTGGTGATTTATTTAACAAACTACCCAGTTCGTTATTACATAGACACATGGGCTGGAAGAGATGACATCTTGGTGCGTTCACAGGAAGGAGTATCCTCCTTCCTCAAGCCCAACCTTTTCAACATTGTTGCAGAGGCCCTCATTAGCAATCATCTAGCAATTCCCTGCTGCTACCTGCAACCTGACACTGCATATGCACGTATCCCTGGCTCACAGAGCTAAAAATGTCACAAGTCCAAGGCAAGAACCAGGCAGAGAAGACATTCAAGACAGGATATTGATGGATATTGTGGTGGGTGGAAATTGGTGGATTCCCATTCTCCAAATAAGTGAGGTGGCATTTATCTTATGGCACATCCTGTAATAGATGAGATCATGTAGTGGCCACAAAGTGGCTGAAAACTGGAACAACATGCAGTTTTATCTCAAAACAGCCCAGTTATCAGACTTTTGTTAATGGCTGCACAGTTTTGTGGCTAATCAGCAGTTTTTCCCGCAAAATTGCATGGCTAGTAACAATTCAATCAATTTAAAAATTGAGCCAATCTGTGTTAAAATGTCTGCTGCCTGGCCCTTGCCTTTCCATGTTTCTGTCCTGAATGCCCTTTCAGTGCCTGCTGCCTTGAACTAGTGGCCTTTTTAGCTCTGTGAGCCAGGGATACATGCATAAAAAGTGTCATGTTGCAGGTAGAAGCAGGGAATTGCAAGAAGATTGCTAAAGAGGGCCCCCACAGCAATGTTGAAAAGGTGGGGCATGGGAAAGGAAGATATTGGCCTTCTTGTCAACACACCAAGACGTCATCTCTGCCACCCTATGTAATAATAAATAGGTAGGTATAAGGACTCATAGGCTTGATGATATGATGCAAGTGCCTATCATTCTGTACTACAGTAAGTGGACAGTAGCGTGGACCACTCATGAATGGGGTGGGGGCTGGAAGCCCACACCTGGCTTAGGGCCTCTATGGAGTGTACACCTCTTCCCTGTAAGTTAGTCTGAGTCTGTTGTGCCTTAAGTTATGCACTAAAACATGTACTTTATGTTTCTTTTTGAAGATGTAGCCAAGAATCAAAAACAATGAGAAACTTGAAATCGGAAAATAAAATTACAGTCAGATCTGAAATTCAGACTGAAGAGTGAGAGAAAACATATACACCAACCAGCCATAAAATCTAGGGATCTTGTAGATGATGCAGCATGCCAGGGCGGATTGGGAAGTTAAAGAGACCCTGTGTTGTAGGTGGGTTCAAACTGACAGAAGACAGGCCAAAATAAATAGGTGGGGACAACTGAAATAGGAGGGGCTTGAAAAACTGTAGTGCACCGTAGAATATCACCCCAGCAGAACCAAATACCACAGGACAGCACAAAATACCACCACCCTCACCAAAGTATTCAACCGTATCACCATCATGAGGACCTGTGGCTGTTGAGCATCAGATCATTATGTACCTGGCCTGCGGCTATCAAGAGGGCTTGAGTGGCCCCCTGGGCATTGGTCCACCAGAAAATTTCCCTGTAGGGTCTATGGCTAATCCACCCCTGCGGCATGCAGTAGTAGTGTGAATTGCTGCTCTTTCCCTCTGCAGTTTTCGACTGTGTGGATTGCCCAGGTAAAACACATAGTTTCAATGTGCTTCACTTGTAAAAAGCAACTTGCAGTAAAATTGCAGATGGTTTTGCTGGGTGGTCCTCGGTTCCATGACACACTGCCTACCCTATGGGTGCCTCATGTAAAGGTACCATAAAAACCACTGACAAGTGAAGTCAGTAACAGTGATTGGTTCCTGTCAAGGGATGAGATATATTACAGTAAATGTCTGTGCTAGAAGCATAATTTGACACAGGCCAAACTGTGATGTCTAGAAGACTAAGCACTAATTTAGAATTACTTTTTCTTGTGAAGTACACCCTGTTTGCAGTGATTAGTATCTACCAAAAGTGGTCCAAGTAAGGATAACCAGTAAACAAGGTGATAGGGACATGGGCACCCAAGGATCAATGACACATAGAAAGTGAGGGCTAGCACATCTGGTCCGATCCAACATAAGATATTCTACAGCACAAATGGTAGTTATTATAGAAAGGTATTAGAACACACCGTGCATAGCATTGCTGTGTAGCAAAAGACTGTTAAAGCGCTCATGTTAACACATAAGCATGTGAGCATCAGAGCTTGTCTAGTACTCCAGACCTGGCGATAGTACAATTGGTTCATAATTTTATGCTTTGTAATGTTATGCTATGTAACCTTTCATATAATGCACCCTGTTTACTAGCAGATGGAGTATGGTTGGCAGTGTTTGGAAGCTGGAATAGAACTTACCATTCCATTCCTCCCCTTTTGGTGGGAGTGGGATGGTCTGACTTCCTGCCAGGGGTGGGGCTGAACTAGGGAGAGTCAGTCTACGAATGTAAAGAGGAAAGTGAGGAGTGCATGCAATCCATCTACTGCTCCTCCAGGCCTGGTGGACCACAGAGGCAGCTCACCTGGGAGGACATAATTGCCCCAGGGAGACTGCAGGGTCCTTGGTCACAAAGGAATTGCAAGCTATGGCATGTCAGAGTCAGCAGAGTGATCAAGTGAACAAGCTATCAAGCCTTTGCTGCAATGTGGTGGGAAACACATTAAGACACCATCACAAGAGCTCCGGACAGGTATAGCTAGAAGCCTGCATCATTCTGTAGACACCCACAGTTACAGATACAAGTTTCTGAGTGTCATCTTCTCTGCATTGCCAGCCACCATACCCCATCATTTGGGATGAGAGAAATTAAACTTTGCATGAACTTCTGCTGGATGTAGTGCTATTAGTTTTTGCACTCAGTAAAGAAATAAGTACTTTGTTCAACCATCTCTGCCTGGTTCCTTTCATCATTACCTTTTTCACTGCATTGAACCCCGGTGAGTGATGGCCTGAGGAAGGACTCCACTACCACTGCTGTCCTCTACGTCGGTCCCCACAGGGGTTTATTGCACTTGTCCATGGAGCAACAGAAAAAGGTGGCCTGGTCTGATAAATCATGTTTTCCTTCACATTATGTGGGTGGCTTCATGTGTCCAACGCTTACCCATGGAAGAGAAGCCACCAGGATGCACTGTAGGAATAAGACAAGATATCAATGGTAATATCATATGCTGAGAAATGTCCTACTGGGAAAACTTGGGTCCTGGCCTTCATATGGATCTTATTTTGATATGTACCACCAACCTAAACAGTGTTACAGACCAAGTGCACCCCTTTCATGTCTATGCTATTTCCTAAAAGAAATATTGTTCAGGAATAGTTTCAGGGACATGACTATGGTGCATTTACAACAACAGATTATCTGACCCATTTCTGTCCAATCAGACCAATAGTTGGCGTGTATAACAAAACATCTGTATGTGTAAATCGCCATCTGACCAATTATTGGTCAGAAAATCTGTCAGATAATCCGTCGATGTAAATGCCCCCTACGAGTGAGGTATTAATCTGGCCTACATTGAAAATAAAACTTTTATTATAGATTTTTTCAGTCATTACTTTTCAACCATTAATAACAACCTGTTTATTCAACACACCCATTGATCATTATATTCTTTTTACACTCAAATTGGCACCTAATACAATTTCTACAGACTTCTTTAGCACAAAATGATAGGAGTGGAATATGCATTCAACATCTGAAATGTTATGAAATCAAACATACATGTGCTCTATGAGTGTTGGCACTTGCTCCATAATCATGTCTTCTTCATACTGTATGTGATCATGCTGCTCCTTCTCTCTGTCCTTTTCTGCTCAGAGGGTATATTAGGTTCAGGAACTGTGGGAGACTTATATCGGCAAATTGAGGTGTTAGGAGTTCACCCATGACTGTGTCTGGAGGGTTGACTTGTCGAGCAGCAAAATCCTGGCTGGCCAACCTGCCAGTGTGACTGGAAGCTAAAGCTACTTTCACACTAGCGTTAATATTTTCCGGTATTGAGATCCGTCATAGGGTCTCAATACTGGAAAAAAACGCCTCCGTTTTGTCCCCATTCATTGTCAATGGGGACAAAACGTAACTCAACAGAACAGAATGCTCCAAAATGCATTCCGTTCCATTCTCATACCGGAGAGCACTTTCCGTCCTGGGATGCGGAGCAAGACGGATCCGTCATGACCCACAATGAAAGTCAATGGGGACGGATCCGTTTTCTCTAACACAATCTGGCACAATAGAAAATGGATTGGTTCCCCATTGACTTTCAATGGAGTTCATGACGGATCCGTCTTGGAAATGTTAAATACAACTGCATCTGTTCATAATGGATGCAGATGGTTCTATTATCAGTAATGGAAGCGTTTTTGCTGATCCCTACCAGATCCAGAAAAAACGCTAGCGTGAAAGTAGCCTAAGCCAATCAGGTTTCTGAATTTGTGTCCAATCCCATAGCTGGAAGGAGATAACTTGCCTGTGATTTTTTTTCATGGAATTCCTGTTTTTTGAGTGGTGTGCTTTTCACCACCACTTCACTTGAACACCTGGTATCTGACTGTCACATATGGGGAGTAGTGAGCCCTGTCTAAAGCCCAAACCGCTGTCCCTGCCTACTTACACGGCCCGTCCTAAACAACGGCGCGTAACTGGGCGACAATCCCTAGCCTGAGTAAGTGCAGGGGCGTAAAGGGAAGGGGAAACAAGGGGATAATATAACAAACAAAGACAGAACACTAAACACAATATCGGAGGGTCAGCAAGCCAAAAGGTCGTACCAGGAAGTCACGTCAAAACCAGTGGAGAGAGCAGAAAGCGAAGTCCAAAACACGTAAGCCAAAGTCCAATACACACCGAAGTCACCTAATCGCAAACACAAGCACTGCAGGTAAAGACCAATCACAGGCAACCTGTGACCAGCAGGTTGCCTGTTTAAATAGGCCTCCAAATGGGTCATGTGACGTGGCCAGCATCACATGACCCTAATTACATATTCAAAGAATGAGCGCTGGCTAAAAACTACCAGCGCTTAAAAGGAGTATACAGTTGGTCACGTGGCGTGGTCAGTGCCACGTGAGCTTAATATATATATCTCTTAATATTATAAAAATGAGTTTCTGCCTGTCTGTTCTCTATGTGCGACCAAACTACTTGACTGATTTTCACCAAATTCGGCACACATGTACATCAGGTGTCCGGGAAGGTTTTAGACCAGGTCTCAGCTCTCTAGGACGTACCGTTCCCAAGATATTCACAAAATATGACCTGCATTAGCCAATATTAGCCTGGGAGCTTTGGTTTCAAACCCCAACTGCCATTCTCTGCACAGACACACACAGGGAGGGCAGGTTTCCATAACAACACAGCCAGGTAATTAGCAGCCAGCTGAGGAGCTCAGTTACATAACAACCCAGCCATTTCTATTGATTGCTTTAAAGGGGCAGAGCACTGTGGATAACACTGTTACCGGGGTATCCTGGTTACCAGAAATATAACTTATGTTTTAGACTAAGACCGTTCAGTAGTAATAAAAGATGTTTTCTTCCACTGCTACCCATTGCATGTCCTCATAAATTACCATGGCATTGACCTATAATTGAGGCCACCCTCAAAAGAAGGACTTAAAACCCCCGTCCCAGGTCTCACTAAGCCACGCCCCTGACTCAGTTAGACCACGCCCCTCCCACTCCGCAGCCAACAGGGATTGAAAAAATAAAGGTAAAAATCAACTTCTGTCAGCTGCAGGGGTGGGAGGGAGGATGACTTTCTCTCTGCAGCGACACACAGAAGCATTAAATGAAATAGATTAAATACACCCGTGCAAAGCGATGTTTTCTTCCACTGCTACCCATTGCGTGTGCTCATAAATTACCATGGCATCGACCTGTAATTCACGTCACCCTCAAAAGAAGGACTTAAAACCCCCGCCCCAAGTCTCGCTAAGCCACTCCCCTGACTATGTCAGGACAAGCCTCCTCCCACTCCGCAGCCAACGGGGATTGAAAAAATGAAGGTAAAAATCAACTTCTGTCAGCTGCAGGGGTGGGAGGGTGAGGGGTGGGAGGGTGAATTTCTCTCTGCAATGACACACAGAAACATTAGATGAAATAGACTAATTTTAGACTACGACCGTTCAGTAGTAATAAAAGATATTTTCTTCCACTGCTACCCATTACATGTCCTCATAAATTACCATGGTATCGAACTTTAATTCAGACCACCCTCAAAAGAAGGACTTAAAAGCAACCCCCCCAAGGTCCCGCTAAACCACGCGACCGGTCAGGTCATGCCCCCTCCCACTCCGCAGCCAATGGGTATTGAAAAAATAAAGGTAAAAATCAACTTCTGTTAGCTGCATTGACTTTCTGTCTGCAACGACACACAAAAACATTAAATGAAATAGATTAAATAAACTAATTTCAGACTACGACCGTTCAGTAGTAATAAAAGATGTTTTCTTCCACTGCTACCCATTGTCCTCATAAATTACCATGGCATCGACCTGTAATTCAGGCCACCCTCAAAAGAAGGACTTAAAACACCCACCCCAGGTCTCGCTAATTGACGCCCCCAACTTGATCAGGCCACGCCCCCTCCCACTCCACAGCCAACGGGGATTGAAAAATTGAAGGTAAAAATCAATTTCTGTCAGCTGCAGGGGTTGGAGGGAGGGTGACTTTCTCTCTGCAATGACACACAGAAACATTAAATGAAATAGATTAAATATACCCGTGCGAAGTGATGTTTTCTTCCACTGCTACCCACTGTGTTTCCTCATAAATTACCATGGCATTGGCCTGTAATTCAGGCCACCCTCAAAAGAAGGACTTAATCCCCCCAAGGTCCCACGAAACCATGCCCCTGACCCAGTCAGGTCACACCCCTCCCACTCCGCAGCCAATGGGGATTGAAAAAATCAAGGTAATAATCAACTTCTGTTAGCTGCATTGACTATCTCTCTGCAACGACACACAGAAACATTAAATGAAATAGATGAAATACACTAATTTTAGAATTAGACCGTTCAGTAGTAATAAAAGATGTTTTCTTCCACTGCTAACCATTGCGTGTCATCATAAATTACCATGGCATCGACCTGTAATTCAGGCCAGCCTCAAAAGAAGGACTTAAAGCACCCCCCCAAGGTCCCGCTAAACCACGCCCCTGACCAGGTCAGGTCACGCCCCCTCCCACTCTGCAGCCAATGGGGATTGAAAAAATGAAGGTAAAAATCAACTTCTGTCAGCTGTATTGACTTTCTCTCTGCAACGACACACAGAAACATTAAATGAAATAGATGAAATATACCCAGGCGAAGCCGGGTCCTTCTGCTAGTATATAATATATTATTGAGCGCTGACTATATTGGCCAGCGCTCAGGGGGCCCCACCTGCTCGTTGCCTAAGGGGGTTGGGGAGGACGCCGGCCGTGCATAGACTGACAGCGCGCCGGGTCCCCCCCGCTCTCGTTACCATGGAGACGAGGACGCTCATCACGTCCTCGCTCCTTTCCTACAGTGGAAGTCCGGCAGTGCAGCACAGGGGAAGCGCTTCGCTGGCTTCCCATGACACTGACCGTGGCATGTTGTCTGCTGTTTTGGCTTCATCTGATGATTCCTGGCATCTTCTTTGATTAACCCCTCGGCTTCTCATTTTGCTATGTCCTCTACTGTCTTTGACTCTTCTTGTCGAAAGCTCTTTGCATCCCCAGTCATTCTGGTAGGTCTGCTTCGAGTGAGCTTGCACTGGTATCCGCTGCCTTACTCTGCAGTTGTAACCTGGGTCCCAGCAAGCCAAGTCCATACTGCCTTAGAGTGGGCTCTGGTGAACACCTAAAGGTAGCCTAAGCTTTCTACCATCCAGAGTGGTTAAACAGGACCTTTCACCGGTCCTGACATTATCATATAACTAGCTGGCTGTGTAGGGCATTCTGAAGTCATGTGACAGTGCTTACTATGTTTTCTATGGGCTGCTCTGTTCGCCCCATATTGGTTTCCCGCCTAGTATGTAAATTCATACCATCGGTACAGGGAGGATGAGATAGCCCTGTTTCTCCATGGGCGTCTCCTTCTCCCTGGCTTTGAGCAGTCCAATCACAGCGGAAAGCGTCACAGCCAGGGAGAAAACACAGCTCACCTTCTCCCTGGCAGTGACGCTCTCCGTCACGATTGGGCAGCTCACAACCAGGGAGATGGACACGCCCATTGAGAAACAGAGCCATCTCCTCCTCCCTGTACCAAATGTTTGAATTTACATACCAGGCAGGAAACCAGAACGGGGGGCACATCGGGCAAACAGAGCAGCCCATAGAAAACATAGTAAGCGCTGTAACATGACTTCAATATGCCCTACACAGCCAGCTTGTCATATGATAATGTCAGGACCGGTGAAAGGTCCTCTTTAAGGAAGACTGTTAGCAGTTTATGAGTTTGCTGGCTGTGGTTCCGCACAGTGACCATATTGTATCTTACATGAGCCTTTCACAAGAAAGGGTTGACAGCTAGACAGGAACACAAAACTACAAGGTGGCCCACGAAAAAGTAGCCCGCCTCCGAAATCTCCAAATGAAACTGCCTAATAGTAAATCTGTCTTAGTTTTTCATAACAACCAATCAGAGCTCAGCTTTCATTTTTTCAGAGCCCTGTAGGAACTGAAAGCTGAGCTCTGATTGGTTGCTGTGGGCAACTAAGATTTATTATTTAGTTTTATAAAAGTGGTCTATTGTGTCGGAAAGATGGTGTTCCCCCTGGAACAGAGAATAGTGATTGTGGAAGGCTATGTGCGAAGGAAACACAAGAGACCTTTGCCAACAAGTTCCCAGGAACAAAACCACCAGCTAAACGTTGTATTCAGAGTCTGGTTCAGAAATAGCATGAAACTGGCTCTGTTGCAAACATGAAGCAACCGAGGCCTCCATCAATCAGGACGTCTGAAGTTGTGAATGAAAGTAGTGGAGTAGTGGATCGCAAGTAGCCCCCAAAAATCAACTATGAGACTGTCTCAGCAAGTTGGTGTATCACTAACGATGTGTCAGCGAGGGCTGAAATCTGGGAATCTGAAACTGTACCGAATAACGTGTGTGCAGGAACTGAAAGAGCTTGACAACGCTAAACACGGAAATGACTGGACTTGGTTGCTGATTATGATTGCTACAGACATTTGGACCCATTTCTGTACTTCATGACGGACGAAGCTTGGTTTCATTTATCGGGTCACGTAAATTCCCAGAATAACAAGGTACTGGTCCGCTGAAAATCCCCAATTGACTCACGAAAGACCACTTCACCACCAGAAAATTGGTCTTTGGTGTGCAGTGTCAGGAACATGAATAGTACAATTTACCTGGACATCTTTATACAGTTTTATAACCAACTAACACCAAAAGAAAAAATGTCCTGCTTTCCAAAAAGATGGCAACATGCCGCACCTCACAGAACTCATTGGTACGGGTTCATGAACTGTTTACAAAGGAGCAAATTATGAGCAAGGGATTATGGCCACCACATTCCCTAAACTTGTCTACATGCGATTTTTATCTATGGGGAAATTTAAAACAAAGTGTCCGCTAACAACCCACATCCCCTGGATGAACTCAAGTAGAACATCACAAACACCATCCGCAGCATCACAAGCAGCATCACAAGCAGCATCAGCCAACATAATCCAACGTGCCCAAAGATGCAGAGACGTGAACTGGGACCAATTTCAGCATCTTTTGTGACTTGTGGGTAATTAAAAACAAAAACAATCCACTTGCTCATTTGTCTTGTCATATTATCACTGGAAGTGGGCTACTTTTTCGTGGGCCACCCTCTATAAGGAGGTAATTTTTCACTTGTGTATCAATCTGATGTTCCAACATCAAGATCTGCTGTTTGCCAACTGGTCTACAGGCTCAGAATTGCTGTGTGCTGTGTAGGCAATTTTGATTTGTTAAGAACCTTAGAAGAGAGAGAGAGATTCCTTCACAATGCCTCTATTCTTCCCAAGGAATTCAATTTATTGATTTAGTGTGTTTTTTTCAATTTATGGATTCAGTATTCTTTCAATGTATGGATTTAGCGTGATTTCTTGTTCCCGTTACTTTAGCTCATCATAGTGCTTGTGTCTTAAAGGGGTATTCCCATCTCACAAATGTAGTTTGTATAGTTAGATATAGCCATACCAATATTATTACTAATAGAATGTATTTATATAAAATCTACCATTTAGAAGATTTGCCTATTTGTATATTCATTGTCCCACACACATCAGTCAGGCCGTTGCCCTTAGTTACGGCCACCGTGGCCATGTAGTAGTGGTGGCCGGCTTGCTCTTGTTTAAACCCGCTCTGAGGTAACTGCTGTATTGTGAACGCACATTGCATGAACATGCAGAGACTCATCTTAGGGTTGTAGCATTTTTGTCTGCGCTTCCAACACGCAGAGAAACGGATCCTGTTCCAAGATCAATTCATCTCTATGGAGGAGGATCCATTTATAAAGTCTGCATTTTGGACGGATCCTGACCATTGCGTTTTGGACTGGTAGTGTCCAAAACGCAGATGTGAAAGTACTGTAAGATGTTTCTCCGCGTGCTCATGTAATGTGCGTTCACAATACAGCAGTTACCTCAGAGCGGGTTTGAAAAGGAGCAAGCTGACCACCACTACTACATGGCTGCAGTGGTCGTAACTAGGGGCAATGGCCTGACTGATGTGTGTGGGACAATGGAAATACAAATAGGGAAATCTTCTAAACGGTACATTTTATATAAATACATTCTATTAGTAATAATATTGGTATGGCTATATCTAACTATACAAACTACAACTGTGAGATGGGAATACCCCTTTAAGTAATATGCATTTAAAGAAGTTCTCTAAAACTATGTAAGTAAAATGCACTGCACTTTACATAGTTATAAGAACACGCAATTCAAGATCAACCAATGATGTTCCAGTGTTCATCCTGAGGTTCAGTTTCTCAGGTCTAATGATCTTGAGAACTGATGCTGTGATTGTCTACATGCAGCATGTCCACACACAAGTGCATAAATAGGGATCTATACCCACATTACAGATCCACAGATACACTGTACTGAAACAAGCAAGATAGCCTCATCGATATTGTCCCCAGGTCAGATCCAGGCAATTGAACTGCTAAAAATAGTATATTGTAAAATGTAACGACATACAGTTCTGGAAAACGGGGCTTCCTAGAAAATATTAACATTTCTTATCTCTGTGTGAACTGCAGTTTGTATGCGTTGAGGCAATGTGATATGGTCATGCTCCTGGATTTTGTAACACCCTCATTGCTGTCATAAAAGCTATAGAATATTTGTGAAATATCTGCAGTAACCATAGCCATGCAGGTGTGAAAGCTGTGTGAAATATGACTTTATCACTTAATATAACACAACACATAAAAACAACAAAGATGGAGAAAATATCTAATCAGTATACTCAATACAAAATCCTTGATGACCTTGATAAAATAACAACAGTTATGGTAGCAATGAGTGTGACGTTTCACTTGTGCTAGTCTACCCTCTACTTCCCCTGGTCACCTAGTCCTTTATTTTATTTAGTAACTTAGTAACTTAATATGGAATCCATTAAAGGGG
Source organism: Rhinella marina (assembly GCA_900303285.1). Classification (NCBI taxonomy): domain Eukaryota; kingdom Metazoa; phylum Chordata; class Amphibia; order Anura; family Bufonidae; genus Rhinella; species Rhinella marina. The sequence goes on from ONZH01012890.1 coordinate 69,814, forward strand.
TTATCCCATGATTAATGTAAAAAATGAAAATCAGACATCATATAGTACATGCCGATCTCTTTCTAACAAAGCTAGAACCAGCCTTGTACCTCACATGGATCCAGAGCTCACCCCATACATTGCTCTGCTACATTCTCTTTAGGTTGGTAGCTCAGGGTGTGTATCTGCTTCATTTATTTCCCTATCACTGCTTGGGGGAGGTTCTCTGCAGCTCTATTCCGGTAACTGTCACAGCTTCTAACAGCAGATATGGCTGGTGGCAGTGAAAGGATGGAACTGAGCACGTGCAAGCACCTCAGTATATGGACATGCACATTACTATACAGATTAAACACCAGGGGGTGCCATTATTAAAAAAAACAGTAAATAGACTATCTCATGACTGGAAAGTATTTTACTAAAGTAACTAGTTTTTCATGCTGAATTATAGTAGAAGAACATTTAGTGGTGGCACAACCCTTTTAAAGTGCATGGACCTTTTCTTTACCTCCATATGCTTCTGATCTCACGCAATGGCATTTGTATGGAATCCAATAAAAAATGTAAACTGATGGCTTCTAGAGGAAACCAAAATATCACAAAACATGTAATATAGTGGCATGTGGGTTCCTGTGGCTTCTTAGCAAGGAAGCAGGGTTCTGTTTGCAGCTTTTGTAATCATTATGTATGCATTTTGTGGTGCGATTACATCAGTTCTACTCCATGTGGCAGTAAAGATTTGTACATATCATTGTACGTCTGCAGCGACCAGGCCGCAGGGGCATATATGTGAGTGTAATAGGGTTGTCACAGTGATGATGGTGCCGGAGGATATGTTACTCACAGTTTGATGATTACTGCTCCTTGGGCTGGGTGCAGGTGTGTGGAAGGGGAACACCGATCCCTTAGGGGCACTCTCTGGTTTTCAGGAGCTCTGCCGGATGGTAAGGTGAGGTGCCCTTGGTGGTAGTGTATTAGGGTGTCGGTCGGCAGGGTCCCTGATGATTTCGTGATGCCAGCATCTTGCGGTGCAAAATAAAGATAATGGAATAGGAGGCAGCTTTTATCCAAAACAGTTGAACTTTACTTTTGCCTTGGAGTAAGTCCTTCTTAAATCACAATTCACAGTTGCCTAACTTAGCAATAAGTATAAGGATGCTGCAAGAATTTTCTTGTAAGTCTGGATGTCAATAGCAGTATAAATATAGGTGCTTTCTTCTAATAGTCAAGTAATCAATCCTCCTGCTTAATTTCTAGTTCCTTCAATCCACCTTAGTTAGACCTGGCTCTGGATATTATACATAATATATCTCTTACTCAGGGCCATTTCTAGAGCCAGGCGAGGGGTGCCACCGCACGGGGCGCATCACTATAACAAGCAGAAGGGGGCGCTGGTGTTTGCAGCTGATCACCAGCAGGGCCAGGACTCAGCTAGTGAGCGCTTCCATTGTAGAAGCGCTTATTAGTGAAGGAGGATGAAAAAACAGTGAGTACAGCACTCCCAGTGCTAGCTGTACTCACCGCTGGCCTCTTCTCCATGGCTGCAGCATTTCCAGGGATAGAGCAGCCTGCTGTCACGGGAGGCCGGCGGCGCGCTCCCCGCTTGCAGCGCCGCCGGACCTCCGTATCCACGGAGCGAGGACGCGACAGGCGTCCTCGTCTCCATAGCAACGAGAGGCGGGGAACGTCGGGCGGGCTTCCGGATGCTGTGTGCCCGGCGTCCCCGCCCCCCTAGACACGAGCAGTGGGTGGTGCTGAGCGCTGGCCCGGCAAGCCAGCGCTCAGAGTTATTGTATATTGAATTTACTGGGTCATGTGGCGCTGGCCACGCCACATGACCAGACTGTTAGCATAATTGAGCGCTGGTCACGTTTGGCCAGCACTCATTATGCAAATGAGGTCATGTGACGCTGGCCCCGTCACATGATCCATTGGAGGGCTTTTTAAAGCAGGCTAGCTGCCCTCTCAAATTGCCTGTGATTAGTCTCCTTTGATCAGTGCTCGTGCGACCTTTTGGATTAGCTTGGATTTTTGAACTTCGGATTTTGGACTTGACCTCTCTCTCGTTTCACCCCCTGGCATTGACGTTACCTCCTGTGTTTGACCCGGCTTGTTGACCTTCCACCTGCGTGTTTGTTCTGTCTGTGTTTGTCCGTCCCTTTGTTCCCTTTCCCTTCCTGCGCACTTATCCAGTGTAGGGTCCGCCTTCGTGGTTGTCCGCGGCCGCCTAGGGCCGACTGAGGCAAGTAGGCAGGGAAAGACGGAGGGGTGCAGTACAGGGCTCACCTACCCTTGTCTCCCCCACGTGACAGAATCACAGGCCTTATCTCATGGAGCAGTTGCGGGCCCTCACGGACCAGGTGCAAGGAATGGCTCAAGCTATCCAGGATCTGGCCGAGAGGCTCCAACAGCAGGAGCAGCTTCAATCCGCTCCAGTAATGGGTCCCTCCACATCTAACCCTATCGTGGAGCCCCATGTTAAGCTACCGGACCGGTTTTCGGGAGACCGGAAGACCTTCCGCTCCTTTAAGGAAAGTATAAAGTTATATTTCCGCCTACGCCCCCACTCCTCGGGTTCCGAGCAGCAGCGGGTGGGAATAATTATTTCCTTGCTGCAGGGTGATCCGCAGGAGTGGGCCTTTTCGTTACCCCCTGACTCCCCAAGTTTGCTGACTGTGGACGCGTTTTTTCTGGCCTTAGGCCTATTGTATGAGGAGCCTGACTTGACCGCGGTGGCCGAGTCTCAACTCAGGGACATTCGGCAGGGTAACCGTCCAGTAGAGGACTATTGCGCGGAGTTTAGGAAGTGGTGTGTCTCTTCTGGATGGAATGACCCAGCCTTAAGAAGTCAATTCCGGGTGGGGCTGTCTGACCAACTAAAAGACCTTCTGGTATGTTATCCCACTCCTGACTCCTTAGAGGCGACTATGACCTTGGCCATTAAACTAGACCGACGGGTGAGAGAGAGGCTGAGAGAACGTTCTAGCATTCCTCAGGTGGCCGTTTTTCCTGAGATTCCTCTTCCGAGTCCATCGCCTGCCAGAATTCCGGAGGAACCCATGCAGTTAGGGGGGACCATAAGGGACCAAAGACGCCGAAAGGGAGCCTGTTTTTACTGCGGGGAGATGAACCACTGGCTCCAGCAGTGTCCCAAACTTCCACCTTCTAGGAGATCTCCGGTGGGAAGCAAGGTAACTCCGACGGTGGTAAGAAGGAAAATTTTGCTTCCTATTTCTGTTACTTATGGTCAAATTAAGGGGGAGGGTCAAGCATTTGTTGATTCAGGTTCTGCCGTTAGTTTTATTAATTTTGATTTCGTACAAACTGTTGGTATTCCGCTGGTTCCTCTAAGGGAGGTAATTCAAATCATTGCCTTAGATTCCACCCCATTGAAGAATGGGCGAGTGGAATTTTGTACTCCCGAGGTGTCCCTAACGGTGGGGATTGCCCATACTGAGACCTGTTCCTTCCTTGTCCTAAGGGATTTACCTGCTGACCTCGTCTTAGGTCTGCCATGGTTACAGGACCACAACCCCGTGATCAACTGGCCTGCAGGTGAATTAGAGAAATGGGGAGGTGATTGTTCCAAATGTTGCAAATCAATTTTGCAGTTAGGAGGTACTACTGAGTCTCTGATCCTGCCTGGATATATCAGAGATTTTCAGGACGTATTCTCCATGTCCGAGGCTGAGTTCCTCCCTCCTCACAGGCATTATGATTGTGCTATTGATATTATTGAGGGTTCCAAGTATCCTAAGGGCCGTATTTACAATCTCTCCACTCCTGAGCGGCAATCCATGAGGGATTATCTTAAGGAGAGTCTGGCCAAGGGTCATATCCGGCCTTCAGTTTCCCCCATGGGGGCCGGATTTTTCTTTGTGGGTAAGAAGGATGGAGGATTGAGGCCCTGTATTGATTACAGGGAACTTAACAAGGTCACGGTCAAGAACAGGTATCCGCTGCCCCTTATCCCAGATTTACTAAACCAGATTCAAGGCGCCTGCTGGTTCTCTAAACTGGATTTAAAGGGAGCTTATAACCTGATTAGAATCAGGGAGGGGGATGAATGGAAGACGGCCTTCAATACCCCTGAGGGTCACTATGAGTATTTAGTAATGCCCTTTGGGCTAAGCAATGCACCCGCTGTGTTCCAGAATTTTGTCAATGACATTTTTAGACCTTTTATTGGGAGGTTCATGATTGTCTACATTGATGACATTCTTATTTTTTCTGCGGATTGGGAATCTCACGTTTCTCATACCAGACAAGTGTTAGAGGTGTTACGTGAGAATAAACTATTTGTCAAAGGGGAGAAGTGTATCTTTGGCGTTCAGGAGGTGGCCTTTTTAGGATACATTTTGACCCCTTGCTCTTGCAAAATGGACCCAGTTAAGGTGCAGGCCATCCTCGATTGGGTGCGACCTTCCTCCCTTAAGGCGCTCCAACGATTTTTAGGGTTTGCGAACTTCTATCGCAAATTTATTAAAAATTTTTCATTGGTGGTCAAACCAATTACAGATCTGACTCGCAAGGGAGCGGATCTAGTTAATTGGCCCTCTGCAGCTATTGAAGCCTTTGAGAAGCTAAAGCAATGTTTTACTAATGCCCCTGTGTTAATCCAGCCTGACCAGAATGAGCCCTTTATAGTTGAGGTGGATGCATCTGAGGATGGGGTAGGGGCAGTGTTGTCCCAGGGATCCTCCACCCTAACTAACCTTAAGCCATGTGCTTTTTTTTCCCGCAAGTTTTCGTCTGCTGAGAGGAACTACGATATCGGGAATAGGGAGTTATTGGCCATTAAGTGGGCATTTGAGGAATGGCGTCACTTCCTGGAGGGGGCATTACATCGCATTGTGGTCCTCACGGATCATAAAAACCTTATGTTTCTAGAGTCTGCTAAGCGTTTGAATCCCAGACAGGCGAGGTGGGCTTTGTTTTTTACTCGTTTTGATTTTTGTGTTACCTTTAGACCAGGAAGCAAGAACATTAAGGCTGACGCTCTATCCCGGAGTTTTCAGGCATATCAGCCTCCTGACGTTCTTCCTGAGCCCATCTTGCCGGCTGACATCATCGTAGCCGCTACCTCGTCTGATCTGGCATCTGAGATCTCGACAGCACAACATCTCGCTCCCACTGGTACCCCCAATGACAAATTGTTTGTGCCGGCTCATTTGCGTTTGCGACTGCTGGGTGAGTGCCATAACTCTGTATTATGTGGACATCCTGGGATCAATGCCACCAGGGAGTTGGTCTCTAGGCAGTATTGGTGGCCATCGATTTCCAGGGATGTTCAGGCTTTCGTAACTGCATGTAATACTTGTGCCAGGTCCAAGAATCCCAAGACACGACCTATGGGCGAGCTATGTCCATTACCCATACCTAGCAGACCATGGTCGCATTTGTCCATGGACTTTATCACGGATTTACCTTGTTCTGAGGGTAAAACTGTGATTTTGGTTGTGGTTGACAGATTTAGCAAGATGTGTCATTTTATTCCGTTGGGTAAGTTACCTTCTGCTAAGGTTTTGGCGTCCGTCTTTTTAGACCACATAGTTAAACTGCATGGTATTCCTGAGAATATTGTTTCGGACAGGGGGGTGCAGTTTGTGTCTAAATTCTGGAGAGCTTTCTGTAAGAGGATTGAAGTATCTTTGTCTTTTTCGTCGGCCTTTCATCCGGAGACCAATGGGCAAACTGAACGTCTTAATCAGTCCGTTGAGCAGTATCTCAGATGTTATGTTGCAGATAACCAGCATATGTGGGCCAGATTCCTGTCTCTGGCCGAGTTCGCGATTAATAACCGTGTGAATTCGTCTTCTGGGGTATCGCCGTTTTTCTGCAACATGGGGTTTCATCCGCGCTTTGGCTCCTTTTCTCCAGCTGTTTCGGCGGTCCCAGAGGCCAATGCTCTCTCTCAGGAACTGTGCACAGTTTGGGCACAGGTTCAGTCGAACCTGGAAAAAGCCCAAAGAATTCAAAAAACTAAGGCCGATAAGAAACGTTCTAAGGGTGTGAATTTCAAGGTGGGGGACATGGTGTGGTTGTCAACTAAAAATCTACGCATGAAAGTACCATCCTATAAGTTTGCGCCTCGCTTTATTGGTCCATACAGGATCACCAAGGTGATCAATCCGGTGTCGTTTGAATTGTGTTTACCTGACTCCCTTCGTGTTCACAATGTTTTTCATATGTCTTTGCTCAAACACTATGTTGCTTCCGCTGGTCCAGAGGAACTGTCTCCGCCTCCGGTCGAGGTGGAGGGACAAGTGGAGCACGAGATTCATAGAATCATTGACGTTAGGAAGGTCCGGAATTCCTTCCAGTACCTGGTACATTGGAAGGGATTCGGGCCAGAGGACAGGTCTTGGGTGCCGTTGACCAGGATGCATGCGGATTCGCTCATCCGGAAATTCTACCTGCAGCATCCTGATAAACCTGCTCCCGCTGGTAAGGGTCCGGAGGCCCCTCGTGAAGGGGGGGTACTGTCACGGGAGGCCGGCGGCGCGCTCCCCGCTTGCAGCGCCGCCGGACCTCCGTATCCACGGAGCGAGGACGCGACAGGCGTCCTCGTCTCCATAGCAACGAGAGGCGGGGAACGTCGGGCGGGCTTCCGGATGCTGTGTGCCCGGCGTCCCCGCCCCCCTAGACACGAGCAGTGGGTGGTGCTGAGCGCTGGCCCGGCAAGCCAGCGCTCAGAGTTATTGTATATTGAATTTACTGGGTCATGTGGCGCTGGCCACGCCACATGACCAGACTGTTAGCATAATTGAGCGCTGGTCACGTTTGGCCAGCACTCATTATGCAAATGAGGTCATGTGACGCTGGCCCCGTCACATGATCCATTGGAGGGCTTTTTAAAGCAGGCTAGCTGCCCTCTCAAATTGCCTGTGATTAGTCTCCTTTGATCAGTGCTCGTGCGACCTTTTGGATTAGCTTGGATTTTTGAACTTCGGATTTTGGACTTGACCTCTCTCTCGTTTCACCCCCTGGCATTGACGTTACCTCCTGTGTTTGACCCGGCTTGTTGACCTTCCACCTGCGTGTTTGTTCTGTCTGTGTTTGTCCGTCCCTTTGTTCCCTTTCCCTTCCTGCGCACTTATCCAGTGTAGGGTCCGCCTTCGTGGTTGTCCGCGGCCGCCTAGGGCCGACTGAGGCAAGTAGGCAGGGAAAGACGGAGGGGTGCAGTACAGGGCTCACCTACCCTTGTCTCCCCCACGTGACACCTGCGCAGAGTGTAAGAGAGGAGGAAGAATCTGTGGGAGCGTCAGGCAAGGAGGCTGGGCCAGTGTGTCAGGCACTGAGGGCTCTGTGGAGCTGCATCAGGGAGGAGGCGGGACTTATCTGAGGAGTAGTCAGGCATCTGACCTGTGAGGAACTTCCTGCAAAAGTGAGTGAACCATCATGAAAAATGTGCTAGAGCCTGTGAATGAGGGATGATCAGTGTATGATGGAGGATGGGGTGGTCAGTATGTGATGGGAGATGCTGTGAGGAGGATGGGGGTGCTCAGTATATGATGGGAGATGCTGTGTGGAGGATGGAGGTGCTCAGTATATGAAGGGAGATGCTGTGAGGAGGATGGGGGTGCTCAGTACATGAGAGGAGATGCTGTGAGGAGGATGGGGGTGCTCAGTATATGATGGAAGATGCTGTGTGGAGGATGGGGGTTCTCAGTACATGAGAGGAGATGCTGTGTGGAGGATGGGGGTGCTCAGTATATGAAGGGAGATGCTGTGAGGAGGATGGGGGTGCTCAGTATATAATGGGAGATGCTGTGAGGAGGATGGGGTGCTCAGTATATGATGGGAGATGCTGTGTGGAGGATGGGGGTGCTCAGTATATGAAGGGAGATGCTGTGTGGAGGATGGGGGAGCTCAGTACATGAGGGGAGATACTGTGTGGAGGATGGGGGTGCTCAGTATATGAAGGGAGATGCTGTGAGGAGGATGGGGGTGCTCAGTATATGATGGAAGATGCTGTGTGGAGGATGGGGGTGCTCAGTATATGAAAGGAGATGCTGTGAGGAGGATGGGGGTGCTCAGTACATGAGGGGAGATGCTGTGTGGAAGATGGGGGTGCTCAGTATATGATGGGAGATGCTCTGTGGAGGATGGGGGGTGCTCAATATATGATGGGAGATGCTCTGTGGAGGATGGGGGTGCTCAGTATATTATGGGAGATGCTGTGTGGAGGATGGGGGTGCTCAGTATATGATGGGAGATGCTCTGTGGAGGATGGGGGTGCTCAGTATATTATGGGAGATGCTGTGTGGAGGATGGGGGTGCTCAGTATATGATGGGAGATGCTGTGAGGAGGATGGGGTGCTCAGTATATGATGGAAGATGCTGTGAGGAGGATGGGGGTGCTCAGTATATGATGGAAGATGCTGTGTGGAGGATGGGGGTGCTCAGTATATGATGGGAAAATGCTGTGAGGAGGATGGGGGTGCTCAATATATGATGGAAGATGCTGTGTGGAGGATGGGGGTGCTCAGTACATGAGAGGAGATGCTGTGTGGATGATGGGGGTGCTCAGTATATGAAGGGAGATGCTGTGAGGAGGATGGGGGGTGCTCAGTATATGATGGGAGATGCTGTGTGGAGGATGGGGGGCTCAGTATATTATGGGAGATGCTGTGTGTGAGGGATGGGGGAGCTCAGTATATGATGGGAGATGCTGTGTGGAGGATGGGGGTGCTCAGTACATGAGGGGAGATACTGTGTGGAGGATGGGGGTGCTCAGTACATGAGGGGATACTGTGTTGAGGATGGGGGTGCTCAGTATATGAAGGGAGATGCTGTGAGGAGGATGCGGGTGCTCAGTATATGATGGAA